>NDGM011255656.1:0-13010 GCA_002564305.1 Octomys mimax | reverse complement strand
ACTCAGACCCTTGTGCTTGCCAGGGAAGCACTTATTCCACTGAGCCATCTCCCCGGCCCTAATCTCTATAATTTTAAAGACAAGTTTTCAGTAAATAAACAGTATGGAAATCTAAGCATGAAATCCTGTAGTAAATAAATGCATCATATAGAACGATCATATATCATCTACTAAAGAGTATGTACCAATTGCATCTGTTAATCTAACAATGCTAAGCAGAAAGCCACTTTCAAGAGTTCCAGAAGATAATGATGAGAATCTGCTTATAATACGAGCATCATCAGTCAGCTCACTCTATGGAAATTTTTGGTTAATAGTTGATTCATACTTTACTAACAAAAATAAGTTTTCAATTGCCGTAATTTTTGCATGACAAATATTAGAAAAATATGGACATTTTATTGTGTTCTTGCATAGTACTTTGTCTCTGAAATGTTCTTTGTTTGAAATGACTTGATAATAATAACTTTAAGCCTCTATTAATCATCTTTGTTGAAATGAGGCCAGAACAATTTTATAAATATAATAGCTAAGCTATTAAAGACAACTGTTTTTCTTTTGTTCAATTATCATTTGATAATAAATAGAGAGGAAGAAACAAGGAACCTGAGGGGCAGGAAGTGCCATCATTAAAAATCATATTCTGCAGCATTTTATTAAAAAATATGCTTCAATGGATTATTCTTCTTTATAAAGAACTTGCTCTATAAATCCAGTTTCAGCTTTGTACTCTATGCCTCTCTTTGTTTGCCATGAGGTAATCATTCCTTGAATTTACTTGTGCAATACAATCAATGGAAAGAAATGCGTTGTCCTCTACAGTTATAAACAGGACTTAAAATCATTAAGATTATGGCAATAAAGCCACATGTTTATATTATACCAAAGAAAATATTGTTAAGCCTTCCTCCATCTATTTGGTCTTCGGGGTAGTGCACCATTCACATCTCTTTATCAGCCAGCCTGAAGAGAATGCACTCAGCAATCTGCGTTATTAAGTGGCAAATACAAGGCTTGGAAATAATAAGGGGAGGAAAAAGTGTATGGGCTATTAATCTGATTTCCTAATTTTTCACAATGATTAATTCATTTCTACCAGTTTGTTACATTTGAAATTTACATGGCTACTAAATGATGTACTACATCAGGAATATAATTAGTACAGAATGCCATAAAATGCTAAGAAGTATTTTTACTCCATTTTTCAATTTTGTCCCCCAGGACTTCAAAGAGGAATAGGCAGTGTCTTTAACAAGGGTGAGAGTCTGTCTGCCAGCACAGCCTTTGTGTGGCTTGGGAGAATTTTGTTATCTAAATCCATCCTAGGCAAGTCGGGTGGGTTCTGGCTCTGGGGAAGGCACTTGGATGAACATATGGAATTTGTACTATTCCATGAAAATCTTAAGTAATCCATCACCTTAGGAGGCTTTATTAACTAAATATTTCTCATAGTACTATTGTAACAGGTAGCCAAATTAGATAAAAATATTATAGGCAGTCAGACAAGGCCAGGCCCTCGAAGGAGACAGCGTAGAGGACAAGATGCTTTACAACTGTGGGAGGGGCAGATGCTCCTGCTGTGAGCCAGACCTAAAGACCTAAAGGCCAAACAAATGCTAAAAGAGCAGCACCTGGGATTGGTATTCTAAATAGGTATCAATCACCTGGAAAGATCCAAGTGAGTCACTAGCCCAACCCCCAAGGGGAAGAGACCCTGTCCTTATTCATGCTTGCTTACTCTGTGACTCACTTTCCCATTTGGTTCTGGGCATAATCAATTTTACCTGAGCAATGGTGCTTGTAATCTCATTGGTTGACCGTAGTTTAGTCCCACCCCACATCCACCTAAGTGAGTTCCCCCTTTGTCCACCTTAGCCCCGTGTGGTTTTACACTATAAAAGTTCCTTGGAAAAAACAGTTTCTATGTAGTTAAGACAAAACAAGAGCCAAGGTTATATTCCATATCAGAATATTATTCAGTATTCAATATTGCTCTTATAGTATGGGGAAGTATTATGTACAGTTCCATCAGAAAGACTTGTAGATATGGTAAAAATTTCATGATAAGGGATGGTCTTCCATTGACAAAATTATTATCAAAGTGCTACGATTTGAACATGTTTCTTCCTTCCTCCCAATCTCACTCTCAGTCCTCAGTGCAGCAGCGTAAGGTCACACGGCCAAGCAGATGGCCCAGGCCTAAGGATGGGACGAAGTCTCTTAGGAGAGCAGCTTGTCTACAGCCAGCCTGGTGCCATTGCCACCTCTCTGCCTTTGTGTGCCTCGGAGTCCCCTTTCCAGAGCATAGCAACAGGGGAGAGGAAGCTGGGCTTTCTGCAGATACTGAACCTGACAGTTCAGACATCCAGGCCTGAGTATTACAAAGACTAAATTTCTATGTTTATAAATTATACAGCCTCAGATCTTTTGTCCTAGCAGCACAGCCAGGATAAGCCATCTAGCATGTAATTACAAAGCGGAAGTGCACAAGGTGTCCTTAAGGAAGAGCTTTTGGAGCACTACGAATCAGATATTCTCACTCCTGACAACTTAGCTTTTACACTGGCCTGCCCTTTATAAGAAAAGGTTAACTGGATGTGATGGAACACTCTGGGAGGCCGAGGCAGGAGGACTTCAGATTTCAGCCCAGGCTGGTGAATAAAGAATAGAGAGTCTTCAGATGAAGTTCAGGGTAAAGGCACTGGATTGAATCCCCAGTACCAAGAAAAACAAAAAACAAAAAAAACCCCTTAACTCTGCACTAGTTAAAATAGTTTACATTTCTCATAAACATACTTGATAAAAATACATGTTTTTAAAAGTAGAGTTACATTCTATAAAGTGATCAAAGAGTGATTATTTGCTTTCCATATAACTAAAAATACCAAAATATTATGGCTATATTGGCTCTAAAACTTTAAATTTACAATTTGACTTATGAGGAATCATTTATTTTGAATGTATCTGAAAATATCAAAGCAATAGACCTCATGGAATTTCATCTTGTAACAAATTAATATTCTGACATTTCATGCTTTAACTACATTTGCCATCTGCAGTGTTTTATCTTTCTTCATTTTCCAAATTTATTAAACGTAACTCATCCATACATTACTGGACACTAAACACAGCAGTGCCTCAGTTCATGAATGCTTCTGTTTGCAAAGAATGTGGTTCCCAAACAAAAATAATCGGATAGTCTTGCTTCTGTCTGCAGCTCCACATCCAATGCCAGCACGACCACGGCCACCACCCCCACATAGACACAGATGCAGCAGTCCTCCCCACATCACAAAACAAATCAAATTCATAAATTAAGTTACCACAGTATGTACAAAATATAAACCCAAGCTATTCTAGCTAATGATATCTTTACACGTTGGGACACACTACTACTATCCATATAACAATAGTTTATTAACAAGCAATGCACATATATATTTTTTTATTTATTTATTTTTTTTTTTTTTGCGGAACCGGGGATTGAACTCAGACCCTCGTACTTGCCAGGGAAGCACTTATTCCACTGAGCCATCTCCCCGGCCCCCAATGCACATATATTTTTAAGTAGGTATCAAAATTACACACTAGACAGAAGACCTGAAAAAAAACTTTATAAATTATCAGTTGAATATGTTAATGTCAAGAATGATACTTTTAAAAATACTATTATGATAAAATAATAATAATAAGCATTTATGAACAACTTTCAAAATATTCTCACAGTATGTTATTTGATTTTGCAGAAACTCCAATAGAAAAATCATGGGGTTTTGTTTGTTTGCTTCTTTGTTTTACCTGTGATTCAAAGGGAAAAAACACAGGAACTTTAGGAAAATTATTTTACTTGCACTGTGAATCATTTGTCTGGGTTTCATCCTGTAAGTCTTCACATACATATGAAAGGTGTTTTAGCTAAACTGATTTTTACTCAGTTTCTCTCTCTCTCTCTCTCTCTCTCTCTCTCTCTCTCTGTCTCTCTCCTGTCTCTCTCCATATAGATAGATAGGTAGGTAGACAGATAGACAGACAAACGGATAGGATAGGGTAGGATAGGATAGGATAGGATAGGATAGGATAGGATAGGATACAATATGATACGATACCATACGATACGATACGATAGGATTTGCAGATACATAGATATGTAGATATATAGACATATACATACAGCTCTCCACATCTACATAGTATTTCAGGCCCATAATTTTCCAAAACTTTTTTCATGACAAAACATGGTTTTCTTCTAAATTTTACATTTAAAAACAGAATTTCAAAAAACACTTCCTAGTTATTTATGTGCAGTAGTTCTCAATGCGGAGCTTTGGTTAATAGAATCTGCAGGTCCATTCCAGTTAGTATACAGATTTCAATTTGATTGTTTTTATACTTCTGTATTTATCTACGGTAAGCACCCACAAGTGTAATTGCTGGATCTAAGCCTGTGACCCCACCTTTATCAAGTTTCCAAATCTAGGCCAATTTACATTGCTATCAGATGTAGATGAGCATTCTTTACTGTCTGCATCCTTGACAACATTTTATTTTATCTTAAGGTGGTGAATATAGATCAGCACTTCAATGTGTCTGTTGGTTGTTACTGAAATCACATCAGTTTTTATCTTTTTAGTTGTATTTTTCTCTCTCATGAAAAGCTCATCAGGCTTGACGCTGCCATTGTTGGTTTTTCTTTCCATCTCAGCTGGAGTTTTTACATCTCAATGTTCTGGAGATGAGTTTAGAGCTGTTTCTATGTTTTATAAACTTATTTCCCAATAAATGGTTTATCTGTTTTCTTCACCATGTTTATTCTCCTTCATTAAAAATTTGTATTTAAGGAGCTTTATATTATAAGAGAATGTCCTAACATAAGATCATGAAACATTTTCCTACATCACTTTTGAAAGAATGTCTTGAAAATGTCTATATGTTAATAGAATGACCATTTTTGTTTTCTTAGACATTGCTATTTTCTGCCTGTTGTGCAGATACTTAACTATACCTCTTTCTTTCTCAACAAAATCCCAGTTTGGATCATGATGTTCATGGCTACCCTTTCTATAACAAAAATGTAGCTGTCTTTTAATATGCATTGTGAGATTGGGGTCTACATTAATAACATTCTTCTGTATAACAAATAGCGTAAAATGTTAGTGGCTTCCAACAGCAAACTCTTTGTTCAGAGGGTTGTAGCTTGAATCTGCTCCTGTGTCACTTCCTATAGTTCAGCTGGGCTTAATGAAGTTTGGCTCCACATTGAAAAATGTGGATCAAGTCTGTGTCCCATGACTTCCATCTTGCACTGAGAATTGAGGGGACTCACACCGGTCTGGTTAAAGTGAACTGGATGGACAGGACAGAAAGCAATGGGGAGGACATCCAGATACTGCCAGCACCACAGCTTTGGCCAGGTTGGAGATGGAAAGAATTGTGAGGAGAGATAGAATAGTAGGGATTGTTGTCAGCAGGCCTCCTTTTATAAACTTTTTTTAATATATGGACATCTAATGCACGAGTGTCATTTATTTACAGTGTTACACTTTCTCTTTCCATTCTACTGTATGAGCTTTTTATGTGAAAGCCTACTATGGTTTTTTTTGATATATTTGTCTAATCCCAGGTCAAGCCACCCAGCTGTTTAGAAATACCACATGCATATAACAAATGTACCAATTATTAGTGTACAAGTTTTTGATATTAAATAATTGCTTAATCATGCTATTAGGACAAAAACCAAGATGTACAACATTTATATTATCGTGAATATTCCCTAATGCCCTCTTATCATCAGTCTTATACCAATTGGCCCCTGTGCAATAACCAGCCACTGCTTTATTTCAAGTTATTAGAATTTTATAATTTTTAGAGATTAATGTAATTGAAAACATAAAGTGCTTTTTAATAGGACACTTCTCTTACTTAACATAATCTTTAATTGTTTTTAACATTTGGCAAAGTAGCACTGGGCATGGACATTCTAGTATTTATGTTTCTGTATATGTCATTGCAGGATATAACATAGTGTGCTCATTATTTACCAGTTAATTGACACTGTAGAAGTTTGATAGGGCTTCCATAACAAAATTAATTAATCATTTCTTAGCCTGCATCCTAGGAATTTATGAAAATGTTGTCTGGGGTGTTGCCCATATATAAAGCAGAACCTGTTTTAGGTCTCTCCTCCTCACGTCTACTCACTTGCTGGCAAACTTTGCATATAGTAAGTATGTCTCTAAGTTTTCCTTTCCTAGAGGGACAAGAGTTATATTGGGTTAGAGGCCAACTTTACTTCAGTGTGAACTTGTCTTAGCTAATTATATATGTAACATCCTATTTGTTCCATAAGCAGGTAGTATTCTTGCATTGAAGTGAAAACCGAAATGTACAAATTTTGAGTAGACACAACTCAACCTGCTCTGGGTTTAATTTTGTCTATCATAAATAGTGCTTTTATGAATATATATATATATATATATATATATATATATATATGCACAAATCTTTCTATGGGCATCCATCTGCTTTAGTTTATCTTTAATATTTGCTGCATCCAAAAGTGACCACAAAAGCCTTATACTAAATTTTGGTATCTGGAAAAACAAGTATTACAAAACTTTCTTGTTTGCTTCCAAATCACCTTGTCTGTGGTTAGCATTTAAACTAGCGTAACAACTTTAGAATCAACCCTTCAAATTCTAAAAAGGAGGTAAATAAAGCAGAAATTTATTTATAGAAAAAGATTTTAACAGATTATGTAAAAACTATATGTCATGTGTGGAAAATTTATATTTCATAGCATCAATCATAATGTTCACAATGTTCAGAAATACTTGTGCATTTTCCACTTTTTAGTTATATTTAATTTCCTTCATTAAATATTAAAATTCATCATAGAAAAGTTATACATGTTTTAGTTATACTTTTTTATATAGCAGAATATTCACTCAGAGCTATATTCACTCAGAATATTCACTCAGCCCATTTTTCAGTTCTTGTTTATTAAGGCAGAACGTCACTAAGTCAAGGAAATTACCCAGGCCAGGATCCTACATCAGCTTCCCAGAGGGCTGGGTCTAAAGTCGTGTGCCTCCACCCTTGGCTAAACTCTTTACTTATTTATTTTGACTTATTTTCAAAATAGTAGACTTTTACTATACAAGTTGTTTTTCAAGTGAATGACTTGTTCAGACACCTTCTCAAATAGGTTGCATTCTCATAATTCATTCATAAGTGCTTTAAAATTTCTATGCACACAGAAATACTCAACACAATGCTGTATTCCTGTCTTTACAATCTTCACTCATATTATAATTTTTCCTTGTTTACCTCATTCACATAGACTGTAAATAAAATTTCAAAGTGAAACAGAGATATGGACATATTTTTACTCTCAATCCAAACTGAAAACTTTTAATGCATCATTATTGTTAGTTTTCTAAAAATAGTAGTACCTTTTTATCAAATCTAAGAAACAAGTGTCTGAAATGCTTCTGAATTTGCTAAGAGATTTTTCTGGGGCAGAAAGTATTGAATGTTACTTTTTTGCTATCACTTTTTCTATTTGTTAAAGTAATCATGTAACGGTTTCTTTAACTTTCCTTTACATTTAGTCTTTTCTTACACTGATGTCTTCGGATTGAATCAACTTTGTATACCAAGTGTAAATTCTACTTAAACGTTTATATTTTTCCAAATATGGTATTGACACAAATATGTTCCTGGATGGGGTTTTATTCAGATAAATAAGTTGAAATACCATAAGTTGAAATCATTGCCAAAAATTCACTTGTCAGGCATGAATGACAGCACATGTTTTTGTTTTTTTTTGTTGTTGTTGTTGTTTTAATTTATATGTTTTCCACAAGGTCTCGCTATGCAACTCAGACTCACAGTGATCCTCCTGTTTTCAGCCTCTCCAGCGCTGGGATTACAGGAATGCATCACTACTCACAGAATTGGTGTTGGCTCAGTGCACACGAAGGCGAAGCTGGTGTGGTGGAACATGTTTGTAATCTCATCTACCTAAGAAGATGAGGAAGGAAAATTGAAAGTTGAAGCCCAGCCAGAGGAACTTAGCAAGACTGTGTCTTAAAATTAATAATAATAATGATATTAAGAATAACAGTACAAAGGGCTCAGAACTACCTGGATTGAATCTCTAGCACTTTCCCTCAAAACGCCATGTATTATATCAAATCTATTACATACCATAATTTTGCAACACATTATGTTGCAGAGTATCAGTGGTTTACATTAGTGGAAAGTAGTTTGTTATTGTAAAATCAGGCACTGTGTCACCAACCCGGGAGAAGTAAAAATCCTAAGTATGTTTCTAAGTGCAAACAAAAGCCTATCGTTTCAAATCACTGTAAATTTGAAAATCACTAGGGTACAAAGCTCTATATCAGGAATGAACTGTACTCACTGCTTGCTTAGAATTTTGGCTTGTATGTTGACAAAACAATTGGTTAATCATTTTATTTCATCTTTACTTTGCTGTCATGTTTTTCAATTGAGTTTGGTTGCCTCAAGAAAGTGAGTTTGATGAGCATAGCCTGTTTTTCTTTTCCTTAAGTATTTTAAGTTGAGAAAATCATATTATTTTTATTATCAGTTTCAAAGACAAAGTTCACTGAAGCACTGACACCTGAATCTTGAAAGCTCTTGTCCTGGCTATGGCAGAAACCTCCTACTCCATGCACCCTTCTAAGCTGTAAATGCTAGGACTCAAACATTTGTCTAGTTAGTGGCCAGGAGCCTGGACATGTCAGTTGCACAGAGATAGTATTGTCACGCAGTACACCAAGCTGCCCTTACTGGGGGCATCTTGGAGATTCATTGCATGAATTATTTAAGTCTAATTGCTTTCCAGTAGTAATATTTTAAGCATTGTTTAAAAGGTATATTTTATAATTGATTTATAAGAAATACATGCATGAGTTAAGATTATAGATTAGAATGCAAATTAAACATTTTTTCACAATTTAATAGCAATACTAAATGTCACAGAATTTAGTTTTTAAGTTAGGTAGAGAATTGGAGGAAGAACAATTTCTTCATTGTCATTACGTACTAGATAGGGAATAGGAACCACTGGAAGTCCATGGGCCATGAAATAGAGATCCATATTATAAAAGATACCAAAGTCAAAGCAAAAACACAAAATATATTGGAGAAAGGAGAAAGAGCAAATTAGAAGAGAGAACAGTTGGACATGTTCCTCATTTAACAGAACAAAAATCAAGATACAGTTTCAAGAAACAGATCTACAGAAAAATCCATGAAAAATATGCAAATATGTAATGGTACAGCTAGTTGGGATTGTGGAAGTACAATCCTAGTTACAAGCAGTATTTTTATCTACACCTTAATAGCTCTTTAAAATCAGTTTATTTGCATTTGAAATGAATAGGTATACATAGGTCTTCCTTCTTTTCTAAATCCTTCAACTCTCCCACGTTATCTCTTAATCCCTATCCTAATGAGAAAGGTCTATCTCTGTATTTCTTATTAATGACCATTATTTTACTCATTATCTACATTTTGGGTTCCTCCTTTAACAGAAAGCATGCATTATTTAAGCTTTTGTGTCCGATTTATTTCACTGAATACTATGGTCTCAAAGTGAATCCATTATCCTATAAATGATTTAAGTGTATCTTTCATATGGCAGGGTAGTAGTCCTTTATGTATCATACCACACTTTCTGTATCCCTTCATTTAGTTATGGGTACATTGGCCATATCCTAGAAATAATTATTGTAAATTGTGCTGCTATAGACATGGGTATCCATACAACACCTAAACACAATGTCTTTGTCACATTAGGGAAAATACCTAGAAAGGGGGTAGAAAGTTTAAGTGGGATTGCTAGTTTTAATTTTTGGAGAAATATCCATAATGCTTTCCATAGTAGTTGCACTGATTTACATTCCCACCAATAATGTAGAGGAGTTTTTCTTCCCTCATAGACTTGCCAATATTTGTATTTATTTGATATCTCGATGATAGTCATTATTTTGGGAGTAAGATTCTCTAATGGCTGGATATGATAATTTTTTCATGCTTTTATTAGAACTTTGTGGTTATTTTCTGGCATTATCTTTTTGTTTCATTTTTTGATTGTGTCATTTATTTTGGAGGATCCAGTTTTAGGGCATTCCTTATATATACTAGATATTAGTCCCCTATATGAGGAATAGTAGGAAGTATTTTCCCACTTTGTAGGTTGTCTCTTCACTTGTTTTTTATTACTTCTGTTGTGCAGAAGTCTTTTTTAATTTGCTATGATTCCATAGTACTCTTTATTATGCAGTTAGAGTTCTAAGACAGTCCTTGCCTATGCCTAGAACTTGAACAGTTTTAAACAGCCAAACTCCTAAATTAAAGGAGGAATGTTTTATTTCAATTAACAGTTTGTAGAGGTTTCACTCCATATTTGCAGGCTCCAATCCTGGTGGCACGGTGGAAGAGCATCACAGAGGAAAAACAGCCCATGGCAGAGCAGGCAGGAAGCATCCTTTTCCCATTTATCCTACCCAGGATAAAGCCTTCTGGGTGATGCTGCCCATAGCCACAGTGGGCCTTTCCTTTATCCACACCCAGAGCTATACTAACCCCATCAGTGCATCAAATGATTTATCACGCACCTTTACCCATATTCACATACTCTTAGTCCACATTCACACACCTCAGATTTAGCTACCTTTGAAAAGCCCCACCTATGAGTTCACGATGCTTTGGGGAAACATCTAAATACAAACTGTAACATAGGTGGTGAGAGTTATGGATATATGAGATGGGGGTCTAGAGCCAATCTTCTGCATGTGGATCACTAAGTTTCACAGCATCATTAGCATAAAAGGGTATCTTTCCTGAGTTTGTGGTCTCTTTTCCCAAAGACCCAATAGCAGTATTACCTGTTGTGTTTCTGCATCCACTATTCTACTCCACTGATCCTCTTATATGTCTTTGTACTAGTACCATATTGTTTTAATCACTGTAGCTTTGGAGTGTAATTTAAAATCTAGGATCATGTCAAATACAAAAGCTTCTGCACAGTAAAAGAAACAATCAACTGAGTCAACAGAAAATAAGTAGAATGGGAAAATAATTGCCAACTATTTTTCACACAGAGGACTAATATCTGGTATAATATATAAGGAATACACCAACAGTAGACTCGTCAAAATAAAGGACTAAATTTTTAAAATGAGCAATTAAAATGAATAGACAGGTGTGTAAATGGCTGATCAATAAATGAAATAAATGTTCATCATTTCTATCATAGAAATGCAAATTTAAAACATACAAATATTTTATTTTACTGAAAAAAATAATGCACTCACTATGATATTAAATAATAAATGCTGGTGAGGATGCATAGAAAAAGAAACTCTTCTTTTTAAACTAGCAATAAGCAGAAGAAGGAAACCTGGAAGAAAGAAAAAGCCTACTACCAATGTCATGGACTCCTCAAAATAAATGTATTTGTATAGTTGTTATGTTTTAAAAGAAAAATGAGATGGTTAATCTTTGTCATAATTAAATTAAAAATTTTGCCACTCTAGTGTAATGTCAAATTGCCAGGGCAATCATTCTGAGCTGCTGCTTGTTTACCTTTCCACATCCACCAGAAAGGGTTCTCCTGTGAATTATGGAGAAAAACCCAGAGCAAATTCATCTTCATGGAATTCCCAATAATGAATGACCATCACTAATGTAAATTTTCAAGATCAAAGAGAAAGAGAACTCCAAGCACATCAGATGCAGCTGGGGTGGTAAAAGGAGCCTGAATGACAGCTAAGGGCTTCCGATAGTAGCTTCTAAGTGCAACATTCAGTACCCAGATTAGTGTCCAGGTATTTTTCAGTACTTTTTGCATCCTCATTCCAAATTATATTGTATGCATCTTGTAAAAAATTAATAATTTGCAGTAATGCATCAAGAATATAGACTTAAAAAGTATAAGATGGATATTCCACATCAAACCTAGAAAAATAGATTTCTATTTTGAAAGGTTTCAAGAAAAGCCCTTAATCACATTGTTAATTAAGAGTTAATCCTCGGTCAAATAGTTGAAACTAATATAAAAGACTGTGACTGTAAGAATTTCCAACACAAGGTAGCAGATGCATGAAATAAAAACTTAGAAATCTAATGTGTAGCATGAGGTCTAAATTTAATAAAATTGTACTATATTGATGATGTTAAATAAGTGCATTCTTGCTGCACCTATCACAAAAACTTATTATATGGCTTGACATGTTTATCTGCATCACTATAAAAATCTTTTTCTCTGTATATCCCATTACATCATAAACTTTAAGTGTATGCAACAAATTTATTTTAAAATTTTCAAGAATATTTAATTTTACTTTCAACTTAAATTCACAACTCTTCGGGTAATCTCTAAGAAAGCTCAGTATTTCAATTTGTTTCTATAATCTGTGTTACCTTATAACATTTTAATGCTTTAAAAAATCTACCTTGTCTTATCATATTCTTACCCAGAATTAAATTACACAAATGAAATCATATTACTGAATAAACTTTTGTCAATACTGCTTCCTTTAATTGACAAGCTATAATTACATAGTTTACTAAATTTTAAACTCATAGCATTTCTCAAAAGAAAAAATCATCTCTACAATATATAGTTTGACAGCTCGATCTTCTCAATATGCCGCTGTAACAACTTCAACTCCTGCCCAGTTTTGTGCCTGTTGAGATGAATAGACCTGGTATTACAAAGGTCAAGAGCTGTGACATATTACAGTGCCACAGAAATGAATATTGAGAAGAATAACCATAACTGCATGTAAGAGATAAGATCCATTAAATTTTAAAAAGTTAACACCACAGATGCAAAATCAGAAACATAATTTTAAAAACTGATTTGTAAGTATGCAGTCTATTATGAACTAAATACATGTTTAAAAGATTCTATGGTGTCTTAGTTACTCTTCTCTCATTGCTGTGACAAATACCCGACACTCAAAATGAAGGAA
>NDGM011255654.1:1920-15411 GCA_002564305.1 Octomys mimax | reverse complement strand
TTCCTTCCTTCCTTCCTTCCTTCTTTCTTTTTGAGAGAAGATCTCAAGTATGTAGCCCAGGCTGGCCTCGAATACACGGTGATCCTCCTGCCTCAGCCTGGCAGTACTGAGATTGCAGGCATACCACCATTTCTGGTTTCTATAAATAATAAAGAAAAAATTTCAAAGCTATTTCTCATTTGAAACATAATGTAGTTTATTTTCAATTTTAAAAAATTCAAAAGAGGCTCAGATGAAGATAAAAACTTTAAAGTTGATGTAGATTCTTCTGTTGTTTTTGTTAAAATTATCTATGCTAAAACCTAAATAGGCTCTATTACTAAACTAATAACTTTTTCATTAATTTTATTGAGAAACAAATTAATTGCACACAGAAAGCTCACACTTTCCAGAAAAAAAAATCTATGTTCATATATCTATTCTTATGTTCTCCCGCTTTCTCCTCCATATTCATTAATGCTAGTTGATCTTAAATTGAATTATAGCAATACTATGCTGAAACACACAGAGACCCTCATCTCAAATTACAGGACTTAACACAAAATAAGCACAATTAGGGCGTGAGCTGGAGAAGGACGTGCACAGCTGAGTGTGACTGGCTATTCTGTTTCCTAAACCTCATAAAGTATTGATCTATTTCTCCAAGCTTTACAAGCAAAATCTCAAGTAGAAAAGAAAAGAGTACTCTGTCAATCATAGATTTTTAGAAACACAAAGCATATTTTTTAGCAGTTTTTGTTCCAGGGTGGCAAAGAACACTGTAAACAAACAAGGATGGACCCACCTTATCTTCGGTAACAAGAAGCATATTAGCATTCAGTGAACTCATCTCTGACACTCCAAATAATCTGCAGGTTTTCATTCATTTAGTTTATTGCCTCTCTTACATGCTAGGCAATATATTCCTCAGTGAAGGCAGGCAGATATGTAACTGTGACAATCAATAGCTGGATGGTGACAGAACAATTTTATTGCAGCAGCTCAGTCTCCGTCCAAGGCACACAGTTTATCATCTTTAATTACTCATCTGTCATCCAATCCACATCAAGAAAACCATGCACGTTCCGCCCAAATGTCCCCATCAGCATACTGCCTCGGGGAGTGAGCACAGTGACCACGAACACGCACGCGATAGAGAAGGTTCCTACCGTACCTGGCGAGTGGGGCGGAGGAGAGCACAGCAGGACAACCCCCTGGCCTTCCCTTACAGACACTGCAGTTCTTGTCCGGCCACTAAAATTTCCCAGATCTGTCAACACAACACAGAATTTAGAAAGCAACTTAAAGAGTGACCATTATTTTAAATCATATTTAATTTTCTATTACTCTCCCAAGAAGCTGTCATTTATTTATTTTGCAGGGATAGAAGGGCCTCGCCAATACAACTACCATCCAGTTTTAAATACCATGAGTTAAGTGAATGTACAGTGGTCATGAAAATAATATTTCTTTGTTTCTAAAGTGCATACAATGGCCAAAGCAGGAAAAACTAGACAACATACCATTTTTAATACTAAGTGCTATCTGATTTCTTAATAATGTCTCCTACTTATTGATTTTTTTTCCAATAAAACCCATCCATTCATAGTGAGAAAAGCAAAGAAGTGATTAGTGGTGGTTTGGCCCGAACTGTGGCCTCATTACGTCCCGGGATAAAAGCAGTGTGTAAACACTAAGAAGGAATTTGCCAGATAGAAACACTTGCATGTTCTAACAGAACCTGATGAGGACATGAAACACTTATTTCCTAAAAATCTGGATGAGAAAGCCATATTTCTCTCCCTTTATGAAAGCCTAGAATGGGCTCTACACATTAATTACACCTCATCCATTTTTATTAGTCTGGGAGTATTACAGCTCGGAAAGTACTTGTACGAATGACAGATTGTAGCATTGAATTCAGTTGCCCACCCTTAAACTGTTACATTTACACAACTTGAAAAGATATTCTTAAAGAGAAACTGGCCCAACTGGGGATTATGTGTAACTGTATTTATGTTTCTATTATTGCTTATAAATCTACTCATAGCTCAGGACCTGTGCCCGTCCATTTTTCTTTGGCTAGGCTCATCAAAGGTGTGATTTTTTAAGTATAGTTTCTTGTATTTTTTTAGGGAGGCGTCTACAGGGTGGACAACATGAGTTCATCATTTTCATAAATGATGTCCCCAAATTCTGGGTCTGCACATTCATGTTCCACAGTAAGGAATGCGTCCTGAAAGTATTTTGTCATTTCTCTTATCACATACTAATGATGAGAACATTTGGAATCATGTAATTATTTCATGCTAAAATAATCATGTTTCACAGCAATACAAGTAGCCTACATAGCCTAAAATTCAATGTTTTTTTATCTTGTCAAATGAAGAAATAAATCAAAAAAATAAACTGGATGGCATAGGAAGGGGATCAGTTCCCATTATTAAATATTCTAAGAAGAAAACTCTACTGTTTTTGAGAGATTGGAAACAACTTATGATTTTATTAAATGTGTAATCAGCTCTCCTTAAGTACAGCCACCATCACGAGAGGCAAATACACAGTGAAGACAGGAGATCAAATGCATGTCGGAAAAGCAGTCACTGAGAAATGTTTTGGGACCCTATAAACAAGTCTACCTTTCATGGTCAATAGGTAGCTTTTTACAAATAGGGCCACAAATGAGAACAAAAAACACCAGTTCTAATTCTTTTAGGGCAATGGAGCAATGTCATTTAACAACCCAACCTCCTGACCTGTGTACTAAACATCAAGCTCATTTTATAATGCATGCATTTCAATGGGACGCTCCTCTGACAGCTACTGCTGACTACCGTTAGCCGCTTTTTTGAACTTTGTATGTATGAGACAATACAACACGTATACTTGTGAGTCCGAAGCACACAAACACTAAGACTCTCAACTTCAAATTCCTATGTATTGAATGTCAAGTGGTATCTGTTCCAGGAGGTAAAGTCAACGTGAAGGTAAAAGATGGTTAGTTTTCTAGCTGGACTCCCACCGACTCTACTTTTAGAAACCCAGCACAGGAATCCTGTACTGTGTTGCTGGATCTGATAGGGCTTACGTATTTCTTCAGGGCTTGTATAGCTTTATGGGCTCCTGTTTCCCACTGAATTGATAAATTCCAAAGGATACCTGAATATTGATTTTAACTAAATTTGTTAAATAATTTCTAAAATGTGTTTTAAAGATACTTACTGTAAGTTTATATTATTCATATTATGACATTTCAGATGAACTCACTGTTTTTAAAAGAATGTTTTAATGGAAAACAATCCTAAATTAATTCCCACCTCTGAGTACCTGAAGTAGGAGCATGACTTAGGACTTATTCATGCATGAAAAAGAAAACTGTGGCACAATTGTGACCTGAATTATGTCCAGAGATGACAATGACTCAAAGATCACATTCAGCTGTAATTGCTGCATTTTGTATCAGCTATTAATGTAACTCCAGACTTTCTCATAGAATTGTCCCTCATTGTTTCCCAGTAGTACAAGAGTAAAGGAATGTTTTCCAATTACAAATAAACCTTCTTTCTTAAATAAAACCATACAGAGAAATAATAGATGTTTTAACTTTCATCGAGAGTATATTTTCTCATTTAATGCCTTCATAAAAAATACTACATAGTAATGGTATGATACTTAAAGTAGAAGTGGTCATTGTGTCAGGTAGAATTCTCACTGATCCAAGGCAGAGTAATTGATGTGAGAAAAATCTTGGTTAGTGTGGAGATGGAGGAGAGAGATTAAGGAACATGGAACAGTGTCTTCATCTCATGGACAGAAAGCAGTTCCTTTGGAGGTAACAATCATTAGAGACAAAAAAGATAACTTTTACGAGTGTGGGCTCTGTGCTGGCTCCGGCAGCACGTATACTAAAATTGTAAGGATACAGAGAAGATTAGCATGGCCCTTGTGCAAGGATGACATGCAAATTCATGAAGCATTCTGTATTTTTATATAAATGAAGGACCATTTTGTAGTGAAAAAAACCACATATACATATATATATATATATATTTGTATATATGAAATAGTTACAGTAAATACAGCTACTTTCTCTTAGTTCAATGAGATGAAAGATTTGTACTAACAGTGTTTAGACAAGATATCATGTCTGCATCTTACACTTTGAGTAGCTACCATGAAGACAACAATATGCAATGTGTAATTATTGTAACTGTCCTACTAACCTGTTTTGAAACTGTCTCATTGCTATTTCTTTCTCAATAAAATTAATTAAAAAATGAGTGTGGCCTCTATGTTAATAATTTTCACAAGATCAAAAATATATCTTCCTACCTTCATTCCAGACCTTTAAAGGGGAAAATAAAAGATTAAAATGCAAATCCAGGTATGACGACTCTAAAATTCCAGTTTAAAATATAAACTGAAATACAAATCTTCTTGGAACTACTACAAGGCCTATGAAAACCAGACAGCTGAGGCACAGGAGGGAGAGTTTGTGATTGAGACTCAGAGGGACCACGTCTTGCCTGGGATTTGAACTTCCTCTCAGTTAAGGTGCTCACACGGCATCGAGGAGGGGGCTCAGCAGAACTGCCACTTAGCAAATCACTACACCTTTGTATCTTAGCAAAGGCCTGTGAAGGTTAAGAGATATGAATGCCATGACCCTTCATCTGAGATGACAATGTAGGCAAATTGTGATTTTGGTTATTTTGGCCAGATAGGAGACAAAGCACTTTACAGCTTAAGAACTCTTCATTCCATACATACTACACACCGAATACTATGCAGGTACTGGCAATGCAAAAAAGTACTTCTAAAAAAGATTATAGAAAGGTGAATCTTTCATAGCCATTTGGGCCAAGAGTCTGCATTAGTTGTTCAGAACTACCCTTATGAGTTACTGATATATTTAGCCCTAAATGTGGGCTACACATGTGTGCATGGACACACATTAACACAGTCTTTATGTTTTTAAATCTTCTTCCCTCCTTACTTGTTACTACCTCTCCCACGAGTTGAAAACACACACACACACATGTGCACACATGTACACACACACACTCACACACACACACACACACACACACACTTTTAAGTTGGGGACATTGCTGTATGGCCCAGGGTGACCTCAACCGATCCTCTTGTCTAATCCTCCCCGAAGCAGCTATGATTACAAATGCTTGTCACAATGCCTAGCTTATAAATTTCACTTTTTAAGAGGGGGAAGAAACAATGATGACATCTATACAGAATTATAATTTATGCTTCTTATCAGATCAAATTTTCTAGTGGCTTAGGAGAAGCAGTTTTATCTGACCTGAGGTTCTAAGAGGGATTTCTCTCAAAAGACCAATGACAAGAACAGTAGTCTAGCAGGCAGAGCAGCTGCGGAATCCAATTAGGCATGTTTTAATTCAGCCCCCTTAACTAAAAATAGCCCTAAGTTTCATATACACATGTGTATGAACACATGAAAAGACACACAGCTGAAAAATCCTAGCCTAGAAAGAATTACTTTAGGTACTGAAAGGAATATGGGAAGAAGCTGATATGGAAAGGGCATGAGGGATGTTTCTGGGTATTTTTAGGACCGTGCATACATTAAATATAGCAAATTGGTTTATTTTGGGAGAGTAGTTAAGGTAAAGGGTCAAGGAAAACAGGAGTTGGTGGGTATCTTGGATTGACATTTTTGTCTTAAATCTGTCTTGAATAATTGGTAGTGTTAGCCATCTAGGAATTTTGTGTTCAGAAGAGGGGCTGACAGTGTGGTGCCACTCCGATTTGCACTTGGCTATACACATACAGGTGGTGCTAGGAAGTTCTTGATGGCCAGTGCTCCAGGCAGTCTCAATTAAGTCTTCAAGTGTAAAAGTAGTGTGGACGCAGACATAATTTATTACAAATTCTGAACTTTGCCCTACGATTGGGACGTTGACAAGATAATAGAAAAGGCCAGCCCCTTCATACTGTGTGAAAGACTGCTGGTTTTTTAGTTTCGTTAATTGATATGTGAATGTAGCATCATTATGCGAAAAAGCGAGGGAAGGAGCTGGCACTCCAGCGTGGGCCTGCAGCCCGTGCGCCTAGAGGGGCTCCTGGTGCGGCGCTCTGTGGACTCAGCACCGCCCTGCGGCTCGCCGGCCAGGGGCTGCGCTGCACGGTGAGGCTCTCCTCAGTGCTGTGCTTGCTCTATCATCATTGTCATGACTGTTATTCTTTGACTTGTTTGTATTCTGCGCTGACGTTCTGCAGAGAACATTGGACAGACTCGCTTCAGATGTCCGAATACATTAAACAGCGCGGGGGGTGGTGGTGGTGGGAATTAAAAGACCATGAATGACATTAGGCTTAGCATGTGCTGACATTAGGCTTAGCATGTGCTGACATTAGGCTTAGCATGTGCTGGCATTAAGCTTAGCATGTGCTGACATTAGGCTTAGCATGTGCTGGCATAAACATACCAGGCCAGGCAACCTGGGACCACATATCAATGTCTCTACATTAAAAGTTAGTAAGGGCCAGCCTGATAGCAGATTAAAGCACCTGCTAAAGTGCTTGCTTAGGCAGATGCAGCAGCTGGGGTTCGATCCCCAGCCTGCCATGCTGGCCCTGCCCCCAAGGCGCACTGAGACAGTGATTGAGACCGGGCATGGTGGTGGCGCACACCTGTAATCCCAGCTCTTGGGAGGCTGAACACAGGCAGATCACTGTGGACCCTGCACTAAAATACAAAAATAAAATAAAATAAAATAAAAATTAGTAGAGGTTTTTCTTCTCTTGTGTTTTGCTATTTTCCTCTTGTACTAAAAGGGTCTCTTCTTTGGTAGCAATGAGTTATATCTCTTAGTCCTAAAAGTTACCAAATTCAGATCAAAACAAATAAAAATGAGTTGTGCTTACACAGTTATTAATAACTTGACATACAATAGATAACATGATTGATTCTAAGGCTTTAAAAACCGTAACAGGACAGAGAAACAATGAAACATTTAGAAGTTATACCAAGTTGGTTTCAGGAATTTAGAAATAATCTTCAATAATTGCATCTTCTTAAAATCAGTTTCTGTCAGTTGCAAGGCACAAAAATGAGAAAATTACTGAAGCACATACAATTTACATTTATTTTTAAAATGAATTAGTACTTTGCCCTTCATAGCCATTTGGCTGCATGTGGAACTGTGACAGCACAGTCTAGCCGTGAACACGATTCTCGGCGTTTCCTAAAGCTCTGTGGCTTTCTGTGGCTCCCAAGGCTGTGATCCATTTGTGGGCAGGTCCTGCAGGTGCATTCACCCTTCTTGTGGATGAGGACACAGAAATTCACTGTTAGGAGGAATAAAAACTCCCAGTATGAAGGATTGGAGTCTTCAAGGTGACTAATCCAGCTTTGGGGCTAGCAGGGTCTCTTTTGTTGGGTTGTTCTTTTTTTCTGTTCTTGTTTCTTCATTTTCAATGGATGCTAGTCTGTTATGCTCAATTTGGAGGGCTTTTACTCAATGAAATTATTTCCTTAAACATTTTTCTATTTGCTGCATCAGATAATGCTGTATTTAAGTGTTTGTTAAAAATAACCTGTGATAGGGCTGGCTAAATAGCTCAGTGGATTAAAGCCCTGCAAGCAGGTGCAGGGGCTGGGGGTTTGATCCCCAGGCCCGCCGTGCCGGCCCTGCCCCTGGGGTGCACTGAGATGGCGATTGAGACTGGGCGTGGTGGCACGCACCTGAAATCCCAGCTCTTTGGAGGCTGTAAATAGGCAGATCACTATGAGTCCAATCTAGTAGTGAGACCCTGAANACCCTGTAGACCCCTCCCTAAAATAAAAAAAATTAATAAAAATTAAAAAAATAAAAATAACCTGTGAATGGGATATTACAGAGCTTTTAAAATAATATGTATTTAATAAAACATCTAGAGAATCAGGTGAGCTTATTGTAAGTACTCCCAAAATACACTAATATATTAAGATCAGAATTGAGCTACGATACAGCTGGAGATGTGGTGGGTTAAAGCTATGAGTAATGACAACTCATAATGAAACTCATCCCCCTGTTTTTCCTTAGTTACGTGTCAGGCGAGTAATCTCTTGCTACAGCTTTCCATTTTCACCTTCCATGTTATCAGACATGAATCATTCAGCCATTGATTGTGCAGACAAACCAAAGCAAACCGACTTATGTTTGCCTTGAAGCAAACACTTTTAACCACATTATAAGTGACAGAAAATTGTAACTGCTTTTGGGAAAAGATAAATTGTCCACAGTGTGTGATAAAAATGATTTTGATCTTAGGGTTTCATTTTCTTGCATACTGTGTTACAAGAAGCTTGTGAATATTGCATGTAAATGAGTTTATCTGATGTGCACCTTGAACCTCTTTTGCCACTTGATACACTTTCGGACTTCTACATTAGCAAGTTCACCCATAATCTTTCTTGCTTACTTCTAAGCTCACTTTTTTCAAATATATTTTGCAAAATCTAGGTCGGTCTTTGGTTATAAAAAGTCTCAGGAGATTATATAGCTGAGTATTAGAAAAAAAATGTATAGAACGCAAACACAAATGAGACAATAGGGGCAGACACTGCGCATGTCACAGATCCAGAGATGAGGAACGGCGGTGTCAGGGAGACCATCAAGCTGTTTACATCGATTTCCATAATTCACAGATTTATTTACTCTCAAGCTTCTGGGCCCAAGTGCCTTCTTTAGCTGTTTCATATTTGGTAATGGTTCATTAAATGGTTATTTCTTTGCTTACAACCATGACTTCTTACCCCATTTCATTCCCCTGGCACAAGTTCAACCTTGATTCAAGTGAAATTTTTGCCTAATTTGTTCTGACTCTGCAAGTGAATGTGGAGAAAACTGTTGACCATTTATTTATAATCAAGGCATTAGTTTTGAAATTTTGAAATGTTGAGATATTTTAGAAATATTACAGGATTGCTTTTTCCAAAATAACAACACTGTAGCTTGCTCTTGTCACTCTTCCCAAACTCCAAGCTGCTCAGCCTGGGGAGAAACACCTCCTGCATGTGGAGGCAGAGAAAATGAAGTACAAACCTTGGGCTTGAACCTCAATGTCAGGCCTGCCGTTTGTGTTTCTAACTAGATGTACCCCAAAGTCTCATGAGATGGTAGCTGGGGATTTTGGAAGCTGAGTGAATTATGGAGGCACAGCAGGCTACATCTATGAGGGGGTGAGGTCTTCTCAGAGGGCACTTGTCATGAGGGTTCAGCCTGGAAGGTTTTGTCTCATACTCTATCTCCTCCCTTTGCCCCTTCTGCTCCTTGCTATGAGTAACCACCTCTGCCAGACATTCCGCCCATGGAGCCTGCTGTTGATGGACTGAAACCGCTATAGATCATAAGCTGAGATAAATCTCTCCTCCTTTAATTTGCACATATTGCAAAGGAAAGTAACTGAGACACCCACCTCTGTAGAGCTCAGGGCCAGTGAGAGCACCACAGCCTCTGCCCCTGTGAATACCTGCAGCCATGTCCTTGAGAATTCCCTTAGGAGCTTCCTTCCAGGCTGAGAGGAAACAGCCTCCATCATGCCTGCCTCCAGCCTCCACTAAGCAAGGAACAAGGAACAAGGCTCCGCCTTCTGACCTGTGAGATAGGACAGTTTGCACAAGGCTTTGCCTAAGAGCTCATTGCCTGCTCTGCCACACTGATTCCAGTTGCATTGGAACCAGAAGGCCCCATTCACTGGCCAGAAATCACAGATGGGGTGTCTGGTTGACTCTAGCGGCAGAGGGAGATCTGTATACTTGTGTGACAGATTGAAATTTCCACTCTATCCCTTCTGGCCTTGGAGTGAACCTGGGATAAACCCATGATCCTCCTCAGAAAATATAGACTGCTGCAGCTATGACTCTCGGGTGGGACACAATTTATTAGTAGCCTTGATGGCCAAGGGACTTCCTGCATCACTGGCCCCCTAACTTCAGCCAGCTTAGCTATTGATAAGCTAGTACTCAGAGACAAGACTCTAGAACTTTCTATGGCATGATGCCTAGGTGGGACAGACACATGGTTTGGCCTACATCAGTGCTTGTAGGCCAATGGCTTGCTATAAAGAAAGGCTCTACACTCTCAAGCCTCAGCTGATCCTTGCAGTGATGAGACAAAGATGTAACTCACACAGCATCAGCCCAGGTACTCAAAGGTCTGCCTTCATCAACATCTCTTCAATTGTGAGCAATAACGAGAGGAGATGCCATATTCTCTGGGATATCACTGGGTAGTAAGCGCACATGTTTGCTCTTTAGTTGGAACGCGACAGGTAAGCCATCACCCTGGGCAAATCACAAAGCCCTCATCCCTAGGCCTGCCCATGGTGGCTGCTTGCAGCGGTCTCGGGCCACAAGTCCAGTGCAGTGAAAGGCAGCATAGGGTGATGTGGGCCTTGGCCCTAACCCTGTGGTGTGTTCATCTGAGTGAGCTGTGGGCTCAGGTTGTGACACTCTTTGCTGGCTTCAGGTGCCAGAGATATGACACAGGAGCCCAGGGCTGATCCATGGAAGGCAACTGCCCAGGTCTGATCGTAGGCTGACAAATACAAATGAGGAGGCAGTGTGGCTCCAGGGCGAGGCTGAGGCAAGTGGGCTGCTCTCACTCTTTCTGCTTCTTCTGTCTCTGCCTCAGTCTGTTTCTGCACTCTTCTGGTTCTAAACAACGTTCTCATAATGCATTTGTGCCAAAATTGCATCTGGATTGCTCACTAGTGCTAAAACAGTGACAACACACCAAGAGCAGACTAGTGACAAATCCAGCCCTGAAACAGGGGAGTGCTTGCCACCCTGGGGAAAGAAGTGCCATGTGTGGAGATAGTTTATCTGGTCCTTTCACATCTCCATAATGCTGAACACCAGCAATCATCAAGCCTTCTTGGGATACCATGACCTTAGGTACTCAAAATAAGGCACGAACGAGTAACCAGGCAATCAATCTGTGAAAATTGTCAAATAGAGAATCTAAAACAATTGCTTTAAGAAAACTCAATGAGTTTGAAGACAACTTATAGAAATCTTCAATGCTCTAACAGACAAGTTTAACAAACAACTGGAAACAAGAAAAAATCAGTCCTCCAAAATCCAAAGACCCAATCCAGAAATGGACATCTGAGATGAATCCACACTTCCCAGATGAAAAAATACAAATGGAAAATACATATATGAAAAAATGTTCAATATTATTGGTCATCTGAGAAATGCAGATTGCAACAACACTGAGAAGGGCTGTGGATACAGCCCAGTAACATAAGCGCCTGTCTAGCAAGCACTAGGTCCCAAGTTTGATTTTTAGTACTGAAAAAAAAGAAAATCTTGTCCTTTGAATAACTACTACAAACACAACAACATGCAATGCATCAATTATTGTAACTGTTCTATTAACCTGTTTTTAAACTATTTCACTGCTATTTTTCTCATTAAAATGAATTTTAAAAACCTCCCCCAAACACTGACATTCTTCTCACCCCAGAAAGAACGGCTATCATCAAAAGTCAACTAACAACAAATGCTGGTGAAACTGGAGAAAAAGACCCTTCTGCACTGTTGGTGGGAGTGCAGGCTGGTACAAACACTCCAGCATTCAGTGTGGAGATTCCTCAGAGAGCAAGGGCAGAGGTTCCACGTCATGCACCTATTCCCCTTCTTGGGATTTTTCCCCCCAGAAGTATTAGAAACATCATAACACAGAGATATATGTTCACCCAAGTTTATAGAACCACAACTCGTCAAAGTTAAATTTTGGAAACAACCCAATTGCCCACCAACAGAGGAATGGATAAAAAAGATGTGGTATTTTTATACAATGGAGTTATTACTCAGCTATAAAGAAAGATAAACTTGACATTTTTATAGATGAATGGATGCAACCAGAGACTTGTCTTGGTTACTTTTCTCTCAGTACTAAAAAACAACAACAAAAAAAATGTCCAAAATTAAGGAAGGAAGCTCACAGTTTGTGAAAGTTTTAGTGCAAACTCAGCTGGCTCCAAGGCAGCATTGCATGTGGCAGAAGACAGCAGTTCATAGCAGCAGAAAACAGTAAAAGTAGCAAGAGCAAAGAGGAAGGAGCAGAGGGGAGCAAGCCTCTTTCTCTCTCCCTTTTGTTGTATGCAGGCTGCCTGCACCAGGGCGTGTCTAGCACTCACACCCATAATCCCAGCATTAGACCACAAATCAATCAAAAATTCTAGAAGCCACCCCATGACTTCATGAAGCTTTGGGGGACATCTAGACACAAACTATAACAAGACCCTGCTCGTGAGGGAAATAAAAGAGATTCACATGTGTAAACATCATATTGCCTCCCTAGTGTAAGACACTGAAAGAGTAAATGAGATCCAAAAGGTACAATATTCTGACATTTCCAGCCCTACAGATAATCCACTACTGTTATGGACTACTGGACTATATCAGAATCTTTTGCTGAATTCACGCACCTATAATATTTAAATGGCAAAGGAATAACCATCTCTGACAAAACTAAACAAAAAAGAGGGATATAAATGAAGGACCATTTTGTATCTGTATATACAGAACAGTTAGGATAGATATTCAGCTACTTTCCTCTTAATTCAATGAGAAGAAAGATTTGTACTAATAGTGGCTGGACAGGATATCATGTCTGCATCTTGCACTATGAACAACCACTATGAAGACAACAATATGTAATGTATTAATTATTGTAACTGTCCTACTAACCTGTTTTGAAACTGTCTGATTGCTATTTGTTTCTCAATAAAATTTTTTAAAAAGGTACACTAGACATTGTTAAAGGGAAAGAAACTGCTCAAAAAGAAAGAACAGGGATGGCCAGGTAGTCCAGCAGATTAAAGCACCCACTTGGGCAGATGCAGGGACCAGGTCTGATCCCCAATGTGCAGTGCCAGCCCCACCTGCGGGGTGCACTGACATGGCAACTGAGACTGGATGCAGCAGTGCGCACCTGTAATCCCAGCACGTGGGAGGCTGTAAACAGGAGGATCACTATGAGTCCAACCTGTGTAGTGAGACCCTGTAGACCCTGTACTAAAATACATAAAATTAAAAATTAAAAAAGGAAAGGGGTGGGGGAAAGGAGAAAAGAAAGATATGATAGCTAAGGTAAGGGTACTACTAATTTCTATTAGCTCACTGAAACGAGCAGGTTGTGCTTATACCATTTGCTCAATCATACAGGTCTATATGTTAATCTGTGCAGCTGCTTTGAAGGTAACAGCACGCAATATAATAGCCATTGTTAATATCCTATCATCTTGTTTTGAAATTCTTATAGTTTTTATTTTTACTATTGTCTTTAAAATAAAAGAAAAAAATTAAACAAATTCTTACCATGACAGGTTTTTTTTTCCCATTTTACTATATCTATTATACTTTTCAGGTTTTGTTTATTCTTTAAGGTCTTACACTAGGGAGCTAAAACGATATTAACACACACACACATACACACACACATATATATAT
The DNA here is from genome assembly GCA_002564305.1 of Octomys mimax. NCBI lineage: Eukaryota > Metazoa > Chordata > Mammalia > Rodentia > Octodontidae > Octomys > Octomys mimax. The sequence continues at coordinate 1,946 of NDGM011255654.1, read as the reverse complement.
ATATATATATATATATATATATATAT
>NDGM011255649.1:3530-16019 GCA_002564305.1 Octomys mimax | reverse complement strand
ATTTACAGAACTATAATTAGCAACACTAATAATGGGTAGTAAGATTTAGCAGTTGACAAACTTGTATATCTAATGGGATTGTATTTTAGACACTAAGAGCAAACATTATGACTGCATAGATAAGCAGGTATTAAATTGGGAATTTGTACTTAAATTAGTTCCCCTAAGTTCTGTCTCATCACCTCCCATTTTGTTCCTGTAGTCTTTCAGGCATACTAGTTCACCCCAGTTACCTGTTGTACTCTCTTTCAATTAAGAAAGAAAGAGAGAGGATGCTCTCATAGATCTGAATCTAGCAAAGTGTCTCAGCTTACCAGATCTGGATCTAGCAAGTTCAAACTCATCCAGGTGGGCCTGGCTTGGGCCTGGCGGTTGTGCTCCACTTCTTCCTGCTGCAGCCCATGGAAGTGAACCCACTGTGCCCCTCTGGCAAGATGTTCTGCTCCTGGATTAGTTGGGTGGGTCTCACCCCTTGCCTCTCTGCAGTGAGTTCTGCTGCAGGGTTCCACACCAGGCCTGTCTGATGGAGTAGAATCTGGCAAGTGTGGAAGGCGCACACACTGGCCGGGCCTAGGGACTGGGTGGAGTAGAATCCCTATTAGTCAGCTTTGGATTACTGTACAAAACACCTGAGAAAAACAACTTGCAATGGGGCAAGGTTTCTTTTGGGATCACAGTTTCAGGGATATTAGCCCATGGTCATTTAGTTCTGCTGCTTTGGATCTTTGATGACCCAGTACATCATGAAAGAAGAGGCATTTTGACCTCACTATCGCCCAAAAGCTGAGAGAAAGAGGAAGGGAGCAAGGTCTGCTCCTGGGAACCTACATAGGCCCCATTTATTAAAGATTCCACCACCTCCCAGTAGGCCCCATGGCAATAACCAAGCCTTTAACATATAAGCTTTTGGGGGACACATGCAAGGATAATTTTCCTAGGAATTAAGTAATTAGAATCAGCCCTTACTTGGCTCAAGTTATTATAGTAGCTTGGAAATCCTTGTTAATTATTTTCTTGTTGAAGCCAGTTTTTGCTTTTGTCCCTCAGATGAAGTCTAGAAGCCCCTTGAGGGAGCTACCAAGTCCTACACATATTCATGCTGCAGATCCTGCCTGGCATGGGGCTGGGCATACAATCAGGGGCCAGCAAGAGACAAAATGATGAATAGAGACTGATGGATGGATGAATTCATAAATAAGTGAACTAATTGCCTGGGCATTGGGAAGAGGGGATCCTTGAACATTTAGCTTCAGCCTTTGTATAGGATGATGATGGAAAGAGAAGGAAAGATAAGGTGTGAGCAGAGAGGATTCTGAAAAAGGGAAACAGCATCCAGCAAAAGCCGGAACTAGAGGCAGCCGGAGTGGTCCCACTGTGAGCAGTCCAACTGTCCAAGTCCGGGCTCTCGGCACCAATCCCCAGTCTCTGAGCCGCCAGGCCTCCCTGGGCTTGGTGTCAGAGCCCATGCTGCTGCCGGGAGCAGTCATGCGTGTTACCTCAGCAGCCCAGGCCGCACGGAGCCCTGCCAATTTACCTTCCGCTACATGGGCCAAGTGGCTTCATCCAGCAACTCTCCGGTCCCCTGTCCCTCTCTGACATTTGGGGGATGACAGCTCCCAGCCCACAGTGTGTAGTTTGAAGGGAAATTGCAAAAGCAGCTCCTTTTCCTTTGGCTAAGGACAACTGCCTCCTTCCCTCCTTGAGTCAGGTTGTTTGTTGACTCTGGATGCCTCATTATTAATAATTCCTGTTTGTGTTTCTGCAGTCTTGTGGGGCTACTTCTTCTTTTTTGAGGATACCACCCCAGCCCATGACACCAAGCCTCAAGACCTGCCCTCAGCAGCCCAGGTAAACCCTGTCTTGCTAAGCTGCAGACACAGTTCTGGGGGACCTACTTGTGTAGCTCCTTGCTTTCTGACAAACCCCAGTTGTCCCCTAGGGCTGAATGAAGGGCAAATTCCCAGATGGTTCTCACTTATTTTAGTTCCATGCAAACACTTATGCTTCTCTCTGTTCAGAGAGTTTAGGGCTTCAGGTCACAAAAGTTTCTGCCATGAGACCAGTCACTGTCTGAATGAAGTTTCAGGGCAACAAAGGCAGGCTCTGCCACCACCCTTGGACAAACAAGCAGACCTTCCAGGTGACACTTAGTGGCCATAGTTGTAGCATCTTCACTGCTTCTTGAAGTCACGTGGTTAGTAGCAAAGATTGCAGACATCTAGGTTCAAAATTTGTCTCTGTGATTTGCAGGCTGAGAGACTTTGAACAACTTATTTTCTGTTCTTCAGTTTTCTCATCTGAAAAATAAGACACGCTGATAGTGCTCACTCAGTAAGGGCTGTGAAAATCCAACAAGGTAACACGCAACACCCTTGTTACCCCAGCAATTGAGCACTTCTGGCCACTGGTAAAGAACCCAGAGCACGGCAGTCGTGATAGCCCTGCCTTCATGCTCAGTGCTAAGTGCATCAGGGAAGCGCAGGATGTGTTCGTCTTGGCTCTGCCTCTCCATACTGTGTGCTCATGGGGAGAACACAGCTGTTCTGTGCCCCAGTTCTCTCATCAGTAAACACAACCACAACACCTATAGCTACAAAGTTGTTAGAGGAATCAAATGAGGTCATGTAAGTGAAAACACTCTGTGTTACAGCGACACAAATGCTAAATGATCGGTAGTACTGTGTAGAGCATGTGATTGATCTGTTCTTTCTTGTGGAAAAATCTCTCCTCTCCTGGGAGATGGATTCCAGAATTTGCCTCTGCTACAGGATCCCTCGATGTTGGATAAATGCTACTTCATGTGGATTTAATATAATTTCTCACATTTGGTCCTTGCTGTGGTCTCAGGATTGGTTCCATACAAAAATCATGTTGAACCCTAATCTCTAAAGCCAGATGATGACTGTATTTGGAGGTCAGGTCTTTTGAAGATAAATAACATTCGATGAGATCACGAAGTGGGGCCTATGATGGCATCAGTCACTTTAGAAAGGAGCAAAGGAAACCTGAATTAGCAAGCTTGCTCTACTTCATCAGATGCTGAAAGTCCTCATAGCAAGAAGGCTTTCACCAGAGCCATGCCCTCAGACTGGGACCTCCCAGCCTCCAGAACCATAAGCAGAATAAATCTCTATTCTTTGTAAATCACTCTGCCTGTGGCATTCATTAAAGCAGCAGAAAAAATAGTGTTACAGCTCTATAAAACATTGGTAAATTAATCAGCACTTTATGCAATAGAAAAGCATCAACCCAGGAGTCAGCAGAACACGTGCCAGTCCAGGTTTCCAGGAAGAGTCCCCAGTGGAGGTCACTGAAGTTTTCTTGACCAAGGTTTCCTCTTCACTAACATGAGGACAGTGACCACACTGTCACTCATTCATTGGCTCAACACCTTTTAACTGCAACCTCCTCTGTCATCTGCCCCACACAGAAGTCTGATGAGCTCTTCACCAAGGAAAGTGGTGGCATTGGCTCCAGATGAAACTCTGCAGGTCTCTGCTTTTCCATAAAGCACCCCAAAATTAAGTTGCTTCGATAGCACAGTTGTGAGCTCCATACATCCACAACTATGGATAGACCCAAGCAACACAGAGGTATTAGTGGGAAATACCACTTCCAGGATATCTTGTTTTCATTTTTCTTCTTTATCAGTATTTGTTCATGGGTGAAACCCAAACCAAGCATCTCTGGGAGTGAAGGAAGTCACTGGGGAATCTAAAGTCCTGAGAAGTCACGGAATTACAACAAATCCTTGGTTTGAACACAGACGTGTTTGGAGTGGGCATTTCTAGACAAGGTATAGAAAGGGACTTCTCCCTCCATCCCTTGCCCAATACATCTGTGTCCCTACTAACATCTTTTGCAATAAGCTTGTGTATGTAAAAACCAAAACAAAGCATACAAATTTGATTGGAGTGCTTCCCACTCTTCCTCCCCAAGAACCAATTGCCTTGGTGTACTCACCAGTCCCACGGAATGCGTGGGGAGCTGCCTGTCATGTCAGCCTCAGTAGAAGCAGGGGACCAGAATCTTGGAGGGGGGGAAGATGCCCATTGGCAGGGGAGCCCATGCTATGTTTTTTTTCCCTTCCTTCTCAAGTCCAGAAAACTGAACCAGGTGCAAGGCAGGAGCTGTGGTTAGAGTCACCCTTTGATCCCCATCAAGCTGCAAAGGGAGCCCTGAGTCCTCAGTGTGCCAAGGTGAGGTATGAAGAGGCCTTCCTGCCCGGAAGCACGACTGCATCTAGAGGTCAAGCACCATGAGAAGGGCTGTGTAACTGGCTGCTGACAAGAGTCCTTTTGGGCCATTCCACCGGCAGCAGGTGTGTGGGGGCAGTCACCTGCTGACCACACAGCATGCCACAGAAGATGCTTCGTTAGACCATAAGTGGTAAGCGGAGGAAGCAGGAAGGCCACAAAAGCAGATGGGAACATGAGTGTCGGAAAAAAGCAAGTAAAGGAAAGTAGGAGTGGAAGGAAAGCCTTGGCAAAGGCACACAGACAATAACAGACATCAACTGTGACTGCGGAGAGAGGAAAAGGCTTCCTTTGTGCCCTCCACCAACTTTGCTGTTGGAATTTGGTTGCTGCCTCTTGGATGGAGAGCTGAGAAGCTGTATGGAGCAAGGACTATGAAAGCTTTGTATCTTTTGACCCGGAAATAGAATCTCTAAGGACATAACTTAGAGGGGTTGGGAGTGGTGGTAGAGCAGTGGTAGAGCATTTACCTGGGGTTCAATCCCAAATGTTGTGAAAGAAAGAAAGAGAGAAGGGCCAGGGGGATAGTTCAGTGGAATAAGTACTTGCCTGGCAAGGGCAAGGTCCTGAGTTCAATCCTTGGTACCACCAAAAAACAAAAGTGAGAAAATCAGCAAAGTATTGTATTGCAAAAGGAAGAAAGAAAAAAGGACAGATTCTATTCCAAGATTAACATTTTAAAATACATCTATATTAATAAAATGTTATCTTAGGTTGAAATGACAAACATATAAATACAAATTTCATCCCAAATACATGGAGAACTTTTAGAGCAACACAAGTAGTCCACGAAATTCTGATGCTGTGTTCAGATCACTGCACACCATACCCTGGTTCAGACACTGCGAGTGAGTCCTCATGTAACTGTGGACTGGTGACAAGGATATGCTGATGTGTCACTGGCTGCAGTCATTGTAGCACTCTGGTCTGGGGTGCGGTTGTTTGTCTATAAAATGTAGATGTGGGTGTACAGGTAGAGAGAGTCCACCCCAGTAGTGTCCAGGGAAATTTGAATGACCAAGCCCATTAAGATGTCATACAGTGATCCAATCTGTAGCCACTTAAAGAAGTAAGAATGCCAGGGAGCCTGGGCCTAGCATGCGTGAGGCCCTGGGTTCCATCTTCAGGACTACAAGAAATAAAATATTTAAAAAGAATGGTGTTTATGTTAATATACTAAAATATGTATATAGAACAAAGCACATAAGATGCATACTCAGGTCAACATGTATACAGGTGTGATTTCAAGGCTCAGAGATAAATTTGGAAAAATATAAACTTGGAAATTTAACTTCACTTCCTCGCCCCCTCCCCCACCCCCGACCTTGTCTAGTATTTAAGGCCGCAATAAAAAACAAAACAAAAAAGAATTGAAAAAAGAGAAGTGAGACTGTGGAAGAGAAGCACTTGGAGGATGCAGAAAGTAGAAGAAACAGACAAAAATTCCCATCAGAATGGAGCAAGAATAGAGGCTCCTATTCTGGCTGGTGGCTCCTGCCCCACTCTGTGCTCCAGGCCTCTCCTCCACTCCCTGATGGTCGCCAACTCTACTTCCTCTGCTTTTGTTCTTTTTTGTTTGTTTTTGAAGGTTTGCATTTCTCACTTAGGCCGCTTAGATGGGAAGCCCAAACACCGATAGCTCACGGATGTCTCTGAAGGGGGCTGCAGGGCTGTCCAAGAGATGGGCTCCACATTTTATGGCCTGAGCTCTTGCAGCGCTAGTGGATGTATGAGGGCAGAGAAGACTCTCCACAGGCCCAGAGTCCAGATTGGCCACTGGCAGCAGGTTCCCAAGCCCTAGATCCAAAAGTGGGCTCTCCTGGTCCAGCACAAAACATTTATAACCCCTCTAAGCAGTCCTCTGGCAGAGGAAAACACACCGTGAGCTCAGGAAGCTAATGACCTTGAAACTATCCATTTATCTTGGCCTTTCCCCTCCGTGTGAGATGCCACAAAAAGTGCCAGTCTCTCTCTTTCTCTCTGAAGAAGAATGAGTGGTGCCAGAAAGCCAGGCCTCACCCTTGCTTTTCCTCTTGGGCCGGGCCAGGAGCTGGAGTACCGACGGGAACCAGAGGGCAGAGAAAATCATTCTTGATCATTCCTGCATCCTCCATGTAGCAGAGCTCACCTGACTTTTGCTTCAAAGCCTAATGTCTGTCGGCTTCTCCATAAATCTTCACAAGTAGACAGCGCTGATTCCTAACAAACCTCCTGCTTGGAGCCAGAGGCTGGTGACAACTCTCCCAGTTCGAGCTGTGCTGGCAGCCAGCGGTGGACCACATAGCTCCCAGCTTCCTCTGCCCTCCCAGCAAGAGGAGGAGGAGGAGGGTAGCTACCCTGAGGAATTGGAGCTTCTGAAATCAATGGTTCTTCTCAGTTGCCCAGCATCTGCTTCAGCGGCTGCCCTCACCCTGGCACAGGGACATTAGCTTCCTGCTGGGCCCAGCCGAAGCCAAGAGCTGGCACCGCGAGACTCCCCTTTGTTTATGGTACGGGCCACTTGGGTGTGGGATGTTTCCTCTTCTCTTTCCTGCAACACTCAATTGGATTTGGGTTAAACAACTGATTCATGGGCTGTGGCTGGGTTGAGAAGGCAACTTGTCTAAAGCCTGGAATACAAACAAATGAACAAAAAGGCTGAAATCAAACAAGATAAATAAAATTCCTATGCACTCGAAAAAGGCAAAGCTGGTTTAAGGATGCAAAAGAGCATCTCCCACCAATACCACATCCATCATATTGGGAAACCTCCACTTGCTTGTCAGATTTCCTTTGTCTTTTCTTCCTACCAGAGCTGTATATATTTCTCTTCTTAGTGGAATCATAACAGGGCCCTACTCTAAGTTCTTCTGCATCAGATCACATCAAGGGTCCCTTACCATTTAGCTCTTTGGCATCTCCTTTCCAATGCCATCCAGAGGGCAATGTGCAGAAAGCAGATTCTGGTAAAATATCTTAAGGAGAAAGAAAAAAGGACTGATGTGGTGTTCTCCCACTCACATTGCTAATTCAGGGCTGTCTCTCTGCAGTTCCCCACCCCAAAAATAAAATAAATGACTTTAAAGATAAAATATATCTAGATAGATAGACAGACAAATTATTTTCACATATATACAGAGTTGTTGTTAAAATCCCTAGACTTCTGTGGATGCATGAAAAGGTAGGTTATTGTGCTACTGTATTAATGTGTGAAATGGCTAAATTAATCCTTCCATATAATGTCTGAATAGGTTATTATAAGGTGCTTAGAGATTTGGCAGGCTAAGCTCCATCTTTCTTTCAAGATGTTAAGAAAATAAATGCAAATGCAGGGAACACTGCATGTGGGGCATCTGCTGTCCAACCTCATACTTTGAATGTCAGTGTAGTATGTGGGGGGAAAGTAGCCCAAGAACAAGGGCACAAAGCTTGCTGGAGCTGGCTTTTTCTCCCGACCCTCCATTTACTCACATTTGAACCCAAGAGGCTTTAGGCTTGGTCACCTTCCAGTGTCCTAGCACATTTGTCTTACTTTTGTTTCCCATCTAACAAAAAGTAACTTGACCTAGTTTGAATCAAGAAGTTCAATTTATTAAAAAGTTACTGGGTCATCTCACAGGACCCAAAGGCAATGGGCCTCTCTAGGAGCATGAAATAGGAATGGGAAAAATATCAAGAAGCCAGGCTGCGGCTTGCTCTATTTGTTTTTCTGTTTCCTATTTACCCTGTTCTTCTCTGAAAGTTAACTCACTGAGGAGCTCCTTTTACATGAGGGAAGATGGTAAACCCAACTCCTGAGTTTTAGAATGTCACTTAACTCCAGCCCAGAAGGAGCCAACAGCCACTCCCAGCTTGGAATTTGGTAATCAAGCACACACTGCACCTGCCTGAGTCCTTTCCGTGGCCTATCACACTGCCTGCCTCTTCGCCTTGTTCCTGTCTCAGAGCATCCTGTTCTTGTTCTGCGCGTGTGATGCCTTTCATCTCTCACTCAGAATACCCATTAGATGTTGGTGTCATTTAGTTATTTGGTTTTCAGTTTTCTCTGGGTTTTTTTTTTCATTGCCCCCATCTGTTTATTGTGTTTCATATTTGTGTCTATCTTGTTTTTATGCTATGTATTGGATTCTGAAGTCTGCTTAATTTTGCTTGTATGGTTCTAATTAAGATTGGAGGAATGGTTTGCTTTGTTTCTAGGTAGCTACATGTGTCTCCTACTGTCATATGCATATATCTATTTTCCTACTCTTTCACAAATAAATGTCTTACTGGAAAATTCATGGGTGTTATGAGGGCCCTACACAAGGCAGGCTTTACTTCACAATAAACAAAGGAGGAGTTGGCCAGGTAAGGTACCAGATTTTAGGCTGGGAGGACTCCTAACTGCATGAATAGAGAGATCTTTACTCTAAGGCATTGACATCAACTCAGTGAATGCTCATTTTCTTTAAGCTAAATCCCCTTTTGTTTTGCTTGTGAGTAAAGAACTGAGCTTGGGGCAGGGGGAGAGCTGGGCTGCCTTGTCTAAGGATAATAGAGAAGTCAGGGGAGAAGTCCATGGAGCAAATAGTAAGTAGAATTTGGTGCCTGAAGGCCAAGCTTGGTGGCTTGAGCAAGCTGACCTCCCTATTGCAGTAGCCTTCTGAATTGTCAGAACCGATCCTTTCTCACTCAGTTTCATCTGCCAGTGGCCTTCCAGACTCTTCAGATTCCAGAAAAGCATTGAAAAATTCTTCCTGCTGATGATAATCTGCATACTTATGGGTTTATTCCCTTATTCTTTGTGGATGCCTTAGACAGTAAGAGAGAGAATAACATGTGTGCAGACCACCATCTTGAAAAGAAAATTATTGAATTCTAATTTCAAATGACAGGACAGAGAATCTTACTGGCCCACTCAGTCACACATTAGTGCAACCCCAGTCCAGTAAACTGGAGGTAGGAGGGCATGTGGTTGCCAAAGAAGCATATGGTGAGAGCAGTTCTCAGAGTGCAGGTCATTGTGCGCTGAACAGATGCCCTAAGCAGTCATAACACTGAATTTTAAGGGTTGAATTTTTGTGGTTATGATTGTTGACTTTTTTCTTCATGGTCTCATTCCTACAGAGCCTAGTTCCATGTAATGCTGTCCTTGTATCCTAAAGCAGGAAGAGAGCCAATGGTGAGTTGCTAGATGTTTAACAACTGGCTCTCTGTCGGGGTGATGGGGTGAGCTTCCTGATTTGCAGCAGCTGCTGATTCCTACCATGTGGACCTTGACATTCTGAAAGAGTCACAAGAATGACTTCTGGAAGTATGTGAGAGTGACAGAAGCACATCATGGGCCATGGCAGCACCTATTGTACAGTCCTGGCCAGAGCACCATCCACCAGCAACACTGGGTGTATTTATTAAGATTATTTGGCTACAAAGAGTAAAACCCAAATGTTATGGTTTGTGTCTAGTTGTCCCCCAAACCCTCATGCAGTCATGGGGCAGCTTCTACAGTTTGTGATTAATTCATAATCAAATGCTGGGATTATAGGTGTGAGTGCCTGGAGGTGGATAGCCACACCTGCCCTGGGGTGGACAGCCTGAATACAATATAAGGAAGGGAGAGAGGCTCACTAGATAACTCAGCTGTTGCCCTTCCCTTTTGCTCTTTGCTGTTTTTCACTGCCATGAGTGGCTGCCCTGTGTCATGTGCCACCCTGCCTTGGAGCCAGCTGAGTATGGACTGAAACCCCCACTATCTGTGAGCTAAATAAACTTTTCCTTTCTTAATTTTTGGTGTCACGTATTTTGTCCCAGCAACAAGAGAAAAGTAACTAAGACACCAAATAATGAGATTTATTTAAAAAAAAAAAGTATATTGGTAAAAGACTAGAATGTGTGATGGAACCCAAGAAAGAGTTGAGTGACCAGGACTTGGGAATCACCAACAGTGCTCTAGCAACCCCAAAGCAACATTTCCTTAATCTTCTCTTCCAAATTTCACAAAACTTGTGACTTCCCTCCTATTTTCAGTCTCCAACTCCAGAAAAAATTCCTGAGAGAGAATCTAATTGGAAAATTAGATGCCTTGGGCTGGATCCTTATCCTAGCATCTGTGTGGCTCTGGGTGCAATTCCAAGAACTGGAAAAAAAAAAAAAAGAAAGAAAGAAAATTGAAAAGGAGGCCCCTTTGCTTTGGAAAATATACTTCTAATCTGAGGTCAGTCACTGCTATAAAAAATATGGTTTCTGGGGGCGAAAGAGGTACTTGATTTATAGGACAAAATGACATTGTGTGACAGGCTTCTTGTTCTAAAATTCCTGAGAGTTCAGGATGAAACAGCAGAGTATGAACTCAAGCATGGAGTGTTTTCCTGACCATAGATCCCTGGGCAACTGCACATGTTGTGTGCCCATGAAGAGGCCTCCTCCTGGAGTCAAACTGGGACTTCTGCCTTGGGCACTCTCTTATTCCCTCTTGAATTGCTCAGCTGGGAAAGTCATAAGGTAGCCCCTTGAGAGGCTATCTAGTGAAAAGGTAAGATGTGTAATCACCAAATAAGGGAGTGTGGGAGGATATAATGGCCCAGCCTCTACCCCTATCTTGATCCCAACTAGCCTTCTAATGACACTGAAGTCCTGAATATTATATTCATTCTCCTAAGAGACCTTGATCAGAGTCACCCAGCCGACCAACAAGGTGTGACCAAAACACATGGTGAATATGGCTGCTGGGGATTAAAGCACCTGCAAGCAGGCACAGGGGCTAGGGGTTCAATCCCCAGGCCTGCCCTGCTGGCCCTGCCCCCAGGGCATGCTGAGATAGCAATTGAGACTAGGCGTGGTGGCACGCACCTGTAACTCCAGCTCTTGGGAGGCTGTAAACAGGCAGATCACTATGAGTCTGATCTAGTAGTAAGACCCTGAACACCTTGTAGACCCTTCCCTAAAATACAAAAGATAAAATAAAATGAAATAAAATATGGCTACTGAGTACATGCTGCAGAAAGGTGGATTCGTAAAGTATTAGAGTGCATCCTCACTTGCCTTACTCAGGGATCCAGCACCAGGTGACTTCTGGCTGCTCTACAGGGTCACAATGATCATGAATGGGAAACTGTTTGTATTGCTTCAGAACATAAATTCAGCCACAAGATGCAACTGTCACTCAGGAAAGGAAACTCAGGGAAGAAGTCTTCCAGAACTACCTCAGAAAATGGCAAGAATGATGGGGTAAGTGTGTTTGAAGTTTGGAAACACTTTGAGGGAGATTGATGGCAACATATCTTTCATTGTAATCATATTTTATTTTTGTAATCATATTTTTAAAACTTAAACATTAACCATGTTTTTGGTCACTCATATATCTGCATTCATAACACTCAGAAATGGCAGGACAATGAATGTTGTTTTAAGATTTTGAGAATAATTTGTTATCTTGCAACAACTAACTAATATAGCGCTATTCATTATATTCATTCTGGCCTATTTAGATGTACTGTAACTAACACATAAGCAGTGAAATCAGTTTATAGGCTGAGTCATCTAGGTTTAACTAATTCATGCGCACACACACACAAATGGACAAGCAACAGACACTGTGAAAGGAAAGAATTTGTTCAATGGGAAGGAAAAAGAGGGATGAGAAAAGGACAAAAGAAAGAAGGGAAAAAGATATATTCAGGTATATATGCAGGATAGTTTGGATAATTGTACTGCTAATTTCTGATGGTCTTTTGAAAGGAGCAGTTAATGCTTAAATGTTTTTTCTTTTTATTCTCTTTTGAATTTCTTGTAAATTTTTATTATTGTTTTGTTTTGTTTTTTCTTTAAACCAATCTTGAACATTGGTATTTGATAACCTAAACAACTAATTTGAAGATAATATCATGCAATACAGTGACCATTGTTGAATTTCTATTACTTTATTTGCTAAAATTTTGTATAATTAGTAATGTTGTTTTTTCTATTGTCATTTTTTATTCTTAAAAAATAGACAAGTTATTTCAAAACATTCTGATGAAGAAAATGAAAATTGAAGTTAATGCTGATAATGTAAATGGAACCCTTCCCCAAATAGCTGTTTGTCAAATATATTTTAAGGGGGAAAAAGATGGCTAATTAGATCTGACAAGATGATGCTCAAAAAGTCAAAAAATTTTGAACATGGATTAGCATATCCACTTGGAAGTTAGCTAAGACTATACAAAAATATTTAACATTTATTTATTGAGAGAGAGAGAGAGAGAGAGAGAGAGAGAGAGAGAGAGAGAGAGAGAGA
>NDGM011255634.1:0-19026 GCA_002564305.1 Octomys mimax | reverse complement strand
CTCTCTCTCTCTCTGTCTCAGTGGCTCTCTGTGTGTGTCTCTGTGTGTCTCTCTCTGTGTCTCTTTGTATCTCTCTCTGTCTCTCTGTGTCGGTCTGTCTCTGTTTCTGTCTCTCACTCTCTCTGTCTCTCTCTTTGTTTCTTTGTCTCTCTCTGTCTCCCTCTGTGTCTCTCTTCATGTCTCTGTCCCTCTCTCTGTCCCTCTCTGTTTCTCTCTCTGTTTCTGTGTGTATCTCTGTCTCTGTCTGTTTCTGTTTCTCTCTCTCTGTTCCTGTCTCTGTCCCTCTGTCTGTCTCTCTCTCTATCTCTCTCACTGTCTCTCTGTCCCTCTCTGTCTCTCTCTCTATTTCTGTCTCTGTTTGTGTCTCTCTCTGTGTCTCTCTTTCTCTGTCTGTGTCTGTCTGTCTTTCCCTCTCTCTTTCTGTTTCTGTCTCTCTGTCTCTGTCTCTCTCTGTCTCTCTGTCTCTGACTCTGTCTCTTTCTTCTCTCTGTGTGTGTCTCTCTGTCTCCATCTCTCTATCTCTGTTTCTCTGTGTCTGTCTGTCTGTCTCTCTGTCTCTCTCTGTCTCTGTCTCTGTCTCTCTCTGTCTCTCTTTCTTTCTCTCTCAACAATGAAGGTTACTATAAGAAGAAGGTGCCTGGGCAGATGTACCCAAACACCTGTATGACGGGCCCCCCTTCTTTCTGCTGGTTGTGCATCTGGGTTGCTTCCAGTCTTCTAGAGGCATATTCATTTGCTCGGGTATTGTGATGCCTCTTGGAACTCTGTATGTTTAGCACTTAATTTTATGGCAAATTGCATAAGGGATGATAGTTCTTGAGAAAGATGAGGCTTCCAGAGTAATGCAGACTACAAAAATTAGTAAGGTTATATTGGGCTGGCCAGATAGCTCAGCAGACTAAAGCATCCACTTAGGCAGAGACAGAGACCAGGGTTCAATCCCCGGTGTGCAGTGCCAGCCCCGCCCCCAGTGTGTGCTGAGATGGCCAGTGAAACCAGGTGTAGTGGCACGCACCTATAATTCTAGCACTTGGGAGGCTAAAAACAAGAGGACTTCTATGAGTCCAAACTGTATAGTGAGACCCTGTACTAAATGCAAAAAGAGAAAACAGAAAAAGAGGGCTATGTAGAATGAGAAAGGGCGGACAAAAGGGTTGGTATGATGCATCTGCTAGTGGGCGTACAAGGCAATACAGGCTTATTTCTGTTTCTCTTGTGACTAAAAATAAGACAGAGAACACCTAATCTGTCATTTTAAGATAGCATGAGCATGCTCTGCTTAAACCTTGTATTGCTGGTTCTCATTCCCTCAATGAGACAGGAGATCACAGTGCGTCCCTTGTTTACTGCCTAAAACACAAATTGCAAATTCCTCTTTCCCCTCCACCCCATGCAACTACTACAAAATAGATTTCAGAAAATTGTGGAAAGGACAGTGATACCACGCATTCAATCAATTATATACTTGCTCAGTGTTGATTAAATGACTAAATATTAAGGACCTTCACTCAGAAGTGATTGACAAGTTACTAAGCATTGGCTGTTGGACATGCATCATGCTATTCACAATACATATGTGAGATGTGAACCACCTTCTTCTCATTGTAAAGATAGGAGAACTGAGGATAAGAAGGATAAGAAGCTTGTTCAGATGACAGAGCCAGAGTTTGACACAAAACAGTCTGCTTTAGTCTTATTTTTATCATCCTTCTCCTTTTCTTCTTTATTCTTCGGGTTCTACACACTTTCGTGGAGTTCCTGCCACACAGGAATCCAACAGAGTCCTTCCTGCCAGCGTCCTGAGAAACTCCATCTTCTCGCCCTTACCTCTCTCTGGAGGCTCCATCCTGATTTAAGAGTGGGAGTCATGTCACAATTTTGTATCTTTGGCCCCAGTTCTTTCTCTGAAATCCTCCCATCTTATGCTTTAGGTCAAGAATGGCACCCTCCAGTCTCTGGGGCTTTTGGAGGATGCCTGGATTATTAGGGGACACAGTAGCTGCCTTGCTATTAGGAGGTGAGGACACGACACAGAAGGCTATAGTAGCTCCCACTCTGGCTCTTCCCTTTGCCCTCTGCGTTCTGGTTGCCGTGATGTCAGCAGCTCTGCGTGAGCAGGCCCAGGAACCCTCGCACTCCTGCTTGGGCTGGCTGACCCTGCGAGGAGCTGCAAGACTGTGATGCAAAGCAAGCCTTTCCTCCCTTAAACTGCAGGAGTCAGATATTATGTGCTAGCAACGAACAGTAACTGAGAAGCCAGTTAGTTTCTGAAGGGGAACTAAACCTCAACATTTTCAAAGCTTGATTCTTTGTGCCTGATTCCCTATGCTATCCAAAACCTGTAGCTCTTCCGAGATGTTACCTGTTGAATTGCACCCCATTCCTCTATGCATGTAACCCAGAAACAGGACTCAGCTTTGATGCCTCTGCCTCCTTGGCCCCTGGAATTCTGACAGCCTCCCCCTGCATCCCTTCATGTCTCTGAGTCTCCACCTCCCACAACTCGCTGTCCAACCTGACTGGGCAAGCTGCTGTGCTCTCCCAGGTGTGCTCTCCCAGGTGTGCTCTCCATCTTTGTGGAACTCCAATCCACTCCCCACCCAGCCACCAGAATGGAGTTTCTCCCAATGCCAGTCTGCACAGATTTTTCCTGCCCCTGCTGCAGGCACTTCAGTGGATGGTTCTTGCAACAAATAGAGACCAAAATGTTTACCATGGCGCCACATATCTATGACTTTTCTTCTTCTCTAAGGCTGTGCTGCCTCTGAACTCCCGACCTCTGGACCATCCTGAAGGCTGCTCCCATGCAGATGAAAGGCTCTGGTGTGTGCTTTGTTCTTTGTCTGAAAGCCACCTCCCCTCCAGATGTTCCCATCCCAAGTTCTGTGTTTCATTTATCTCTTAAGTTGGGTACCCTTCGCTTAATGAGGGTTTCCCTTTCATACTAAATCATTTCTTTTGTTATCTTGTCATTAAGCAACTTTGTATGTTTTATACAGAGCACTTTAAATAGTCAGTGCTTATACTCTTATTCGTGTATTTATTTTATTAATATCAGTTCTTTTGAACAGAATGTAAGCTCGTAAGAACATGTCTCTTTTTATTTACTACTGCACCCTCCCAGGCCTAGTACATCATAGTAATTCAATAAATATTTGAACAAATACATCATAAGACATGCTAGGATTATTACATAATTAAGCTAACTCATTTGTGTTTCTGCTATTTGTGGAGGAAGAAAAAAAAACAATCTTTTGTCTTTAGAACAGGGGTTCTCAAACATCGTTGGTGATCAAACTCACTCTAAGAGTGCTGGGTCCCATTTTCTTAGTTTTTAATTCAGTAGGTAATGGTGTGTTCCAAATTTGCATTTCTCCTGAATTTCACAGTGATGTGGACCCCTGAGGATCAAGGACCATGCCTTATGAGCCACTCTACTACTCCACATTCATTTATGGAAGTTGGCTTTCTTTTTTAATTCTTTAAAATCTTTTATTTGGGCCAGCGAGATAGCTTAGTGGACTAAGCGCCAGCTTTGGCAAGTGCAGGGGCCAGGGTTCCATCGGCAGTGCGGCATGCCACATGGGCCCCGCCCCCGGGATGCACTGAGCTGGTGACCGAGTCCACGCATGGTGGTGCATGCCTGTAATCCCAGTGCTGGGAAACCTGAAAACAGGAGGATCACTATGTATGGGGTCTCACACTGCAGCTCAGGCTCCTAGTGATCCTCCTGTCTTCAGCCTCCCCAGTGCTGGGATTACAGGTGTGTGCCACCACACCCTGTTTCAGTGGCCAGCACAGTGCACATGGCATGCAGTACCAGGGATCGAACCTGGGCCCGTGTGCTTACTAGGCAGGTACTTACATTGCCAGACTATCTCCCCAGCCTGGAAGTCAGCTTTTAGAGCTGTGTTGCGGACACATTTGAGAAGCCGTCATTTCCTCATTGCTGCAGCAATACAGTCTCGGGTACTGCAGGAGTGAACAGTGTTTTCTTTCCTAGATGATCTGCGAGAAGCTCTGATGTCTCAGCATTGTGCCTAGCATTGCTCGGGGAGTCCACTTCCACCAGTGATTTGCCTACTGACTCCTTACCAAGGACAAATGCCTGCAACTGAAAAGAAAGCGGGGTGGGAGGATGGGAAGGCTTGGGTTTCAAACATCTTTCACTGAGGAGTTAATTTAAAAGAGACACACAACAATACAACATGAACTGACACCGTCATTCAGGACGGGCTTAGTCTCTGAAGCTGGCACCATGCCAGCTTGGAGCCAGGTGGATTCCCTTGGATCAGAGTCAAGAGCCCTGCGGCCACCTATAGAGCACTCAGGTAGGATCCCTACAGTCCCTCGCCTCCATCTGCCCTGGCTGATTACTATTTCAGGTGCCACCTAAGGACTCCCAGATGGCTGGCCCAGGTCCAGCAGCCCAGGCGTGGCCCTTGCATCACGTCTCAGCTGCAAGGAGGACCAGCAGGGCACTGGGCGGAGGGAGGAGCATTGAACTGGCCCCTTCGGGTGGAGCTTGCCTCTGACAGGGACTGTTGACACATGCTGGGGTGCTTACAGCTCTTCATCCCAGGGCTAGTGGTTGCAGAAGGGAAGAGGAGGGCCAGACAATCAAAAACAAGATCCAGGTTTGAATAGGAAACAGAGGAATAGGCCTCTCTGGAGGAGGTGGGTGGAGCAGGAGGAGATCAACTGTACACAGAGAGAAGCATTCAGGAGCAGCTGAACTTGCTGGTTTGAGGCAAGGGCCTCAAAGTGATGCTCAGGCCCAACCTGGGGGACAGACAGGGACCATGCTGTTTGCTTAAGGTGTCCATGTTTGAGGAGATGGGTGTCTACTGAATTGAAGGCAAAATATTTGTTCATGTTCATTAAGCATTTAAAAGTGCTAAGAGCAGTAGGCGTGTAAATGTACCTCACAACAGTCAGCTACAGGAAGGGCAGAAGGGCAGTTGGCACAGGGCCCAGAGCTGGGCACTGAATTCCACCAGTGCATCTGTATCCAGGCTGTACTTTCCTTGTGCCGGTTCTAGCCAATGAGTGAGTGTAGCAGAGACACTAAGGGGACAGAGTCCTCTAATGGCTGGCCTTGGCTTGAGGCCTCTGTAGTGGTTTCCAGAACCTTCTTTAGACTGCCCACAAGTCTAAGCCTATGGTTCCAGTCAACCATCCTTCCCTGTCCCCTTCATGTGGGGGTCACATGTACACCATGAACTTAGGGCTCTCCGGTAAGTTTCCAACTCCCTGCCTCCCCATTTCTTCTCATACATACTTCTCTTCATCTCCTCACACACTCTTTCTCAGATGATGCTGGTGAAACGATAGCATAGAGCATTCTTGTGTAGAGAAATAGACATGTGTGCTGAAAATAAGTGGATGGAGAACCTCAGGAATTCTCTCATCCTTTGGTCCAGGTTCTCACCACATTGTCTACCAGAACTAACTCTCTCTCTCCTTTTCATGCTACTTCTCAGCCATAACTCCCCTCACCCAACGTTATTCTCCTCCAGTGAGGCTTTAGACAAGGTCCATCATCCCTGAGGAATGTTTGGCGTTCAAGATCCCTACAGTTGTGGCCCCTTTTCAGACTTCTTTTCTTGCCTCAAGTGACAACCTAGCATGTTCAAAACTGTCAGCCACTGCAAAAGCGATTCTCGGGAATCCAGCTTGAATTAATTCTCACTGTGTAGCCTTTCTTTGCCTAATACTTGGGGGGGGGGCTGTTCCTGTTAACTGAATTGGTCACTAAATGCGTAACTGAATATAGTATGTACATTACAATATTCAAAACAAAGAAATGGTCAAAGGGTATTCCAACTTGATGACTTTGCTTTTATTTATATACCTCTTCCGTGTACTGTATAGCAATGTAAAACTAGAGCATTGTAAAATTACAGTATTGTACTGTAGAAGAGCTCACCACTAGGCTGACACTTCTGCACTGTAAGACTGAATATGAATTATAAATCCCTGCAGCAGGTCATAAACCGGAACAGTCAGTGAACAAGGAGGTCACTAAATAAGGCAGATCTGTATTGGTAGAAATATTACATTAAACATGAAATAGCATCAAAATCTTTGTGGCAGTCCTCTGATGTAGATATTGTGATTCCCCGTAGCTTTTTAGCTGTAGGGAACTGTGTGTGGTGGTTGTAAACTAGGAAACCTCGTCAGATGCTGTGTTACCTGGGGACAGTTAACCTCTGCGATTCTACTGTATCTTTCCTCTAAAAAGCAAAAGATGAGAGGAAAATGCTACAGGGCTATCATGAAGATTAAATAAGATGATGGTATCCTACAAGTGAAGAAGTCACCGTAAGGCCCTAGACCCTTTCAGGCTCAGTGCTTGTTTACTGTTAATGTCACAAATATAGCACGTGTTTGTATAATACAAGGAAACAGAAAAGCAATTTCTAATCTTCCATTAAAGGATAACATTTAAGCAGCACTAATAAGTATTTGCTAAAGGGGGCATTTTACATATGTTTTTCAGTTTCAGCACTACTGGCATTTTAGAATGATAGCTCTTAAATTTGAGGGGTATCTATGCTGGGCAGGACCCTTCACCAGTGCACCTTAGGTGCCAGCTGAAATCTTCAGTGTTGGGTGATAATCAAAGATGTCTTCAGACTGTGCCCTGTGTCCCCTAGACAGAGGAGCCTCCAGTGGAGAACCACTATTAAAAGTGAACACAGAGTGAACACAGCCTCTGATCCTCAGGATCCTAAAATCTAACAGAGAATTGGATAGAGACTTTTGATCTTTTTCTTCATTTTCTATGGCTTACGACTCAGTAAAATATTGGATATTGGAAGAGCCTACAGGAAAGACATCAATCTATGTTGGAAACCTGGGGGTGGTGGGAAGGCTTCCTGTGGAGAAATCAGAGCTCTGGCTGAGGCCCAGTGGAGCACTCCTCCAAGCATGACCCTTTGGGGTGGGTTCCCACTAATCTCTTCTATGAACACACTCATTAGGTCATCCTGAACCCATGAGGAGAAGACCATGCTTGGCGCCGTGTCATCATGGCAATGAGAAAGCAGCCTGGTTTTTATATTTTACAAATTGACGACTACTTCTTTTGTTGTTTTAAGCCTAAACTGGTAAATAACATTTTTATCTCCTTCAGAAAATAGACATGAGCCAATTCATCTCTTCCCAGTTGCTTTTCACTGCAGAAACTGGGTGAGTGAAAAAGGACTCTGAAAACCCCTCAGTCATTTGATCTACTCTACTAAATAGGCAAAGCCAGGAATAAGTCATCAGTGATTTCTTCAGACCACCATCATGAGTTATTCGATATGGGCAGACAGGCCTGCAACCGAATGCGGGTAGAGACTAACCTGTTCTGCACAAAATTCAGTTGGAAGGGAGAAGGAGGGGAGTACTTGGGACGTTAAGACCTTGAGCAGCACGGTAGGTGGCCAAGTGACTTGTGAGGACAGGACATCTGATATTGACTGTCACTTGGTTTCCACCTGTGTGGTGTAAAACTCACTCGATGGCAGTGATGGTTGTACAACACCATGAATCCACTTAATGCCACTGAACTGTGCACTTTCAAGTGGCTAGAAGAACAACTTTCACGTGATGTGCATGTTACCAGTCTCCAAACTTTAGTAAGCACCACTGTGTCCACACACGCCTCACATGAGTGGTTTGGAACAAAGAAAATGAGTTATGTTCTATGTCTGCATTTGACATGCAGTGCTCTACATCAGAGGAGAAGATAGAGCAAGAGCTAAGAGGGGTGGGTGGCAGCCAGGAGAAATAGGGACAACAGGTCCTCAGGGGGTCACTTGGGCCCTGGCGAGGCTGCCGGGCTCCCTGTGGTATGTGGAGCCCAGGCTGTGCTGTTATGGACCAATTTAAGGGACAGGGCAAGCTCCACTGTCATCTGGCTGACACAGAGGAATGAGTAAGATTCAGAAAGACTGAATGGACTCTGTGCTTTAGGTTAGAGTTGCTGAGTTGCTATTTGTGGTCTTCAAAGGTGAAAGGAATTAGCGCTACCAACACAATACACAAATTCATCTGGTGCTACTGTTTTACACAAGTTCCTCTTTCATTTGGTCAGTGGCTTCTTGTATAGGATGTGACATCCTTTTTATAGCTACTGTCTTTGGTTTTTGTTTTCTAACTTTCCTGCCCCCAATTTGGTTCCCTTCTCCGTTCTGCATGCCCAGGGCTTTGTTTCTCTCTACTTCTTTGCCTTATAACTGAGGCATATGAATGTCACTTGGGGCTGGGCCCGTGACTTGCCTGGGTGAATATTCTGACATCCAGGGACTGCTCACGTGAGTTATAAATTCTAAGGGTTGGGGATTAATTGCAAACCCAGGGCCTAGTCCCAGGTGATGTCTCACCTGGGCGACCCTTTAGGACAGCTCCAAGGATATTTATTGGCATGCTTCAGGCCCAGGGGCTTCTCCTAGAACCTAGAACTGATTCGGGCCCAAAGGGAGGTGTGTCAGACCGACTGGTGGAAAGTATTATGCTGCTCACCTGTGTTTCTGGAACTCAGCAGATCTAAACCAGTCTTAAACTCTACCGTTGTGTGGCCTCTTACCCAACTGCTGCTGTCTGGACATTACTTCTCTTCTTTATTATGCATTCTTACTTTCACTTTCAAGATTAGAAGAGTATTTTGATGCTTATTTCTCTAAATGATCTCCATAGTTGGTCCAGTTCTATGCAAGCAAGCTGGCAAGCTGTCACACCAAGTTTTTTTTTTTTTCTTTTCACTGTTGCAGTTACTCTATTTCTCAACCAAAGTAGGCCTCTCTCTCTCAATGACCATGGAAACTTCTGGACTGTATCTGTGCCTTGAATTGCTTCTGTTTTCCTAAATCTGCATTAAAATGAAAGCTAGGATACCCTTCCTGCATAAAACTGAATTCTAAGTTGCATCTGTTGTGGAAAAGATTTGGCTTTTCCAAATTGAACATTTTAGGGCTGGGGAGATGTCTCAGTGAAATAAGCACTTCTCTGGCAAGCGCAAGGACCTGAGTTCAATCCCCAGTTCCGCACCAAAAAAAAAAAAAACAAAACCATTTTAAAGGTCCTATTAGTTTTGTGAATGACATTACCTAATACAAATCGAAGTGGAACAAAAGGCATTTAAGTCATGCTGAGATCTTCACATACCCCAAAACGTGGTGTCATGTCTTTGTTAGGAGGTGGTAGAACCATGAAGAGGTGTGGCCTTGTAGAGGAGCCTCAGTCCTTGAAGATGTGGTCTTCAAGGAGATCTTAGAACCCTGGTCTCTTCCTTTTCTCTTTTCCCTGTCCTTAGGAAGCAATTTTCCTCTGCCATGCGCCTCTGGCATGATGTGCTGCTCCTATACAAGCTCAAAACATGCCAGCCAACTAATTATGGACTGAATGCTCCAAAACACCAAGCCAGAATAACCATTTCTCTTTATAAGTGATGTCAGGTGTTTTATTGTAGTGCCAAAAAGCTGACTGACAAAGAGCATGTGCTCACAGGCTAGCTACCATTTGCAAGAAATGAAGCAAATACCAGTAGGACTCCAAACCTGTGCTCATGGACTACGCCGCTCTGTGCTCACGTATGGACAAGGGAGAGGGAAGTCCTGGGTCTTCTCCCTGGCTCTGCCATGTTGGCTCTGTGACCTTGGCTCCCGATCTTACCCCTCAGTGCACCAAAGTTGCCTGACCTGTTAAAGAGGAGTCATAACCCAGAGGGCTGTAGGAGAGTCAGGCGCATACTCACAGGAACGTTCCCTGGCACGGTGTTTGGACCAAAGGCACTCAGTGCCCCTCCCCATTCTGTGTTGCAGATGTCCGTGCAATTGCTGTTGTGTTACAGCTCAGCGGTTCCCCAAGGGCACATCCACACTGTTGCGAAATGCATTATGTCACATGCCCTTAATGGATACATTCCAGCCACTAACAAAGATGGCTCGGTGAATATTAACACCTGCCCCGTACATGACACTAGTGAGGCAGAGTGGACACAGAAGCATACCGCATAGTCTCAACTCACCAAACCAGCATACTTATAACCAGGAAGATGTAGCTCACTTTGTAGCCTCTGGTTATCTTTGAAGGATACAGGCTGAATTATCCCTATTTCCTATACCTTTCCAGGCTTCTTTTTTCTCTTTCTTTCTTTTTTTTTTTTTTTTTGTGGTACCAGGGATAGAACTCAGGACCTTGGGCTTGCCAGGCAGGTGCTTATACCGCTGAGCTATATCCCCAGCCCCCTTTCCAGGTTTTGAAGAAGAGCTTTACTGACTTTGTCATCATAGAAATATTTATTACTATTTTAAAATTAGTATCCACAAGGCCTTCAGTTTTGACCCATTTGTTGGTTCTGTTAGCCTGTGTGCTATTTACCTGGCTCTCCTGGGTTGGAGGAGTGGTTTCTGTTTTGTTTTTATCTTCATGCGCTTTTAAAACAAATGAATGTTTTGTAATGAAAGCAATGTGCTCAAGGCTGTGTGTTTGTAAAAGATCTTTCATTTACTGTACAGTGAACTCACTGAGCAAAGCAATATTTAGGCAATTCTGAAGACGTGTATTTTTTTCTTTTCCTTTAAGGGGGGTAGGCATTTCAATTGTAATGATTTTCCTCTGTGTCATTTAGCAGTTTTCCAGGGCTTTTTCATTACGGCAGCACTGGGCCATCTGAGGTACCTGCTCTCTAATCAGCCCTGGCTGACTTCCAGTCCGCCTGGGCGGAAACTCTCTAGGCACAGGGTTTAATTGGGGCCACCCACCATGGAAGCACTTGCCCCCTTTGTCCAGAGAGATGGAAGCTCCTAATGGAAGGCCCATAAAAATGTCCCAAGCCGTGGGCCAAGCGAGTGAGAGCTGATGGCGTGAGGCTGTTATTACGCCGCAGCTCAGTGGTAGCTCGTCAGACCTTTTCCAGAAAGGTCTGTCCTTTTTCCAACAATGTAAAAGACCCTCGTCTAATGGCAGAAGAAGATAGAAGCCTACAGAAGCAGAGTGATTTAAAGTATTAGGTTGCTGTCTGGACATAGCCCATTTGGACCCTCTCTAAATAGATACTTAAAAACCAAGAAATACAGCTCTCCTCGGCCCCTTCTGCTTTAGGCCCCTGGCACCTTGGACTTCTTTAACTCCTTGCAGAACCCGGTTGAGTTCCAATAACTGGTTTTAAATGATCTGCCTCTTGGAATCCTTGCAGCCCAGTGGAAAAGCCATGCAGCTTTGAGAACCAAATGGCCCATGTCACAGGGTGCTGGTCCCCCACACAACATGTACAGCAGAATGGAGACTGTAGCCAGGAAGACACAGTGCCTGGAAGGCCAGTTAGTGGTGAATGTCTTAGGTAATGTGGTTAAGTCAAGGGGCCTGTGACCTTTTGGACACTTAAAATAACACATGTTTAATCTGGATATGAAGGTGAGACCTATGAGACTCCTCTTAGTTGTGCTTCCCAAGACCACAGAGCCAGCATCCTGGGAATAAAGAGTCACCTTTTTCCCCGAGGTCACAGTGGGCGGACAGAAGGAAAAAGTAGAGAGAAAATGGTCACAAGATTACCATATCAAGCACCTAATCTGACCCTTGATAATCAGTGTGATCCCTCTTATTCTACATAGCTACATCCATGTGAGGCTGCAGTTATTCAGGTATTTCACCTCCTTGTCGAGGAGAAAATGGAAGCTCATTGAGGGCAGACAATCTCTGAGACCACTAGTATCAAAGTGCTGTTGGGCTCTGCAGGAGAACTTCTGCAACTTGAAAGCACATGGATTTACCTGGGGATCTTGATCCCCCAACCAAGGTGGGGAGGAGAGGAGCCAGCAGCCCACCCCTAAACACCGGGCCCATGTAGATTAGTAGGTGGGGATCCAGGATCTCACTTGGACCAAGGTAATAGCAATGCTGCTGCTCTGGGAACCAGGCTTCGACCCTAGGCATGCTGGACAGCGGGTGGATCTCAACTGGCTGTGTATTAGACTTTAAAAATCATTTCTCTGTGCACCCAGAGCTATTATTTCAGTGTCTCTGGGGAGAGGGACCAGGCCATTATGCACTCAGGTTCAGAATCCTTGTGGGTGGGGAATTACATAGCTAAACAGTTCAGGGTAAGTTTCAAGGGCTTAGAGTTACCCGAATGGTGATCATAATGTATAGCTCAGTTAGGAAGAGAAGGAGGAAAGTAAAAGACCACTGTGTGTTATATGTGGAGGGAGGGAATAAGAATAAAATGGGAGAATGAGGGAGGAAGTCACAATGAAACAAGACAGCTGGGTGTAGCACACAGGCAAGTGTGAAGCCTGTCTGATTGTGGACATTGTCCCTTCCAGGACACTGTAGTAGCGATCTGGCTCTGGCGTTGTGGTTGCCTGTACAAGGGTAGTTCCTATAAGCAGCCCTCCCTAACCTTGTTGTGATCCAGAAGAGTATACAAATTGCAATCCCAGGGAAAAGCTATTGGAATTCTTGCAAATAAATTCCAATCCACCACTTTCAATCAAACTCATGGTGAGACAAAGGAGTCAGAAACGTACTTGTAGGTATGGGGAGCCAAGGTGGTCCTAAGTCCAGTCTAAACAAAAGGCCACCACCAAGGGCCAACCTGAGTTTTGAAAGAGGGGAGCAGATCAGGGTAGAGTGACTGTGAGAGTGGCAGGAGGTACGAGAGTGCTGTGAGCGGGGCTAGGCAGGAGACACAATAGCACCTCTGAAATGTGCAGAAAGAGGTGTGCAGAAAGAATACCAGCTTCTAGAAACAGGGAGCCTCTGATTTACAACAATCCACGCAACAAAGTTTGAGGAAATGTCTTGTGCTTTGGGTCATCTGCCTCAGCCCTGATGTTGGCCCTGCCTGCCTTGGGACATCACTGCGTCTTTCCTGAGGCTCCATCCCAGGTGACAGTGTGTCATCTCTTGGTCTAACTCAGGCTTAGCAGGAGAAGCTATAGGTAGGGCACACAAATGTGTCAGTTTGTTTCAAATGATACACATTAGTACCTCCAAGAGACCCACTTGCAGTGCTCAGATCCAATGGAGGCAGTGGAGCACTTCCCCAGCCAGCTCTGTACCTGTCGGTGTTCAGGAGTAGGGCAAAGGTGAACCATAATGGGGGCCAGGTACCTTCTTTCATGGGATGTCTTGGTGGTCCTCCACAGTTCTAGTGTCTGGATTGCTCTCCTTCTGGGCAATACGGTTTTGAGTACATGCATGTGTGTGCTAGCCTGAGGATGACAATGACATCCTCTCTGTTTGAAACAGACAACAAAACAGGGTGGAGGCTGTGCTACCTTAGTATGTGACAGTGGTCCTAGAGGGATGCACAGGTGGTAGGGACCACTAGTAGGTGTGTTTCATCCAGCCTAATCCAGGAAGGACCATCAGAGAAATCAGGCTGGATAAGGTACCCTTCATTTTCGAGTTTTACTGGGTGACAGATGCTAATGGCCTGAAGTAAAGCAGTTGTGACAAGGATGGGGAGGGACAAATCCTATATCCCTTAGAAAGCAGATAGGGTGACCCACGTTCCACACCCAAGCACCTCTTCTAAACTTCCCAGCTTGAGAGTCTGGGCAGATGAGCGCATGCGCAGCGTGCCCATGCTTTCTCCTTGGCGCCTTGCGGAGTCTAATGCTCCTCCATGCAGCCAGGGAAGTGGGTCGTGTGAATGGCTGGAAATACGGGTCTTGGGCTTCAGCCAGAGATGCAGGCAGAGTGAGCAACAAGCCAGACAGGCTCCCTGTCTCTTGCTCTCATTTTCTGTGGCATTTTTAATGATTCCGAGTAAAAGGAGTCAGGTCTATGTTTTTCTATTTACTCACTGATTTGTTCACAGATTCTATTGTGCTTTTAATTAAAGGAACATGACCCTGGGGTTGGAAGTCAATTTAAGGGTTGCCAAGCTGAGGATGGCTGTGGATGTCACACCCTCGCCCTCTTCACCTGCACTGTGGAGCCTTTTGAGTGATCACCCTGATATGGCATGAGCACGTGGAAGGATGCTGAATGAATGCTGGCCTGTCATGGAGCTGGTGATTTAGGGACAGGAGTGAAGTTCATAGCTGTAAGTAAAATCTTTGCTTCCGGTCAGCCCCCAGTCCAAGTGAAGAAACGGCAGCAGTGGAGAATGGAGCTGAGGTGGGTACTGTGGGAGGGTGAAACAAAATCCGCTGTGTCTCAAACTACAAAAGTCTATTCCCATACGGCACCATTAGCCAAGAAGGGCTCCGTTTCCTTAATTTCCATAGATACCATTTTCTGGCCAATTTTTGTGCCCGTGAAGAAGTGAGCACCATTACCAAATGCACGCCCAAATGCAGCCACTTTATCTAGAGCCCCAATTCTGAAGCCAGATGAGCTATGTCAGGACCCAGACTGCAGATTAATGGGACAATATCCAGTGGCATCTGCCTCTGTGCTGGCGATTCCAGCTGCAGAAGGTGGACTGGCTTCAGGGACAAGAAGAGAAAGAAAGGAGGGAGAACATGGGTGTTTGGGGAGCAGAAGTGGATCTGGCTCTTGCACCGCCCACTTTGTGCATGTTGTCTTAGTCAAGCCTCATGAAAACTGTATAAATCAAAGGCAGGGGTTGCTATCCCTATGTTGGAGGTGAACACAGTCAAGAAGGGGTTCAAGATCAAATAGTGCTGTAGCTTGGATCTTAAGTGTCCCCCACAGCTTATATGGTGAAATCTTGCTCCCCAGGACAGCTTCCATGACTTGGATTTGAAACACTTCCCAAACTTCATGTGCTAAAGGCTTCACTGTAAGCCGATGGGCTTTAGGGAAGTGCCTGAATCCTAAGAGGTCTAATGCCACCGCTGATGCTTTAATCTGTCTATGAGTGCATAGCTCCACGGGCTTACTGGGGGCATGGCCTAACTGGGCGCAGCAGGGGCCTGGAAGTGAGGTTGGGGAGGGTTTGCCTTGTCCCTGGATCCCTCCTTGCTAGTTTTCCTCCTTCTCTCTGCTCCTGGCCACCCTCAGGTGAGCTGATTCTACTGTGACACTTCTACCTCACCACAGGCCTAAGGTACTGGAGCCAGGCGGCTGTGGAGTGACACCTCTGAAGAGAAATTAACCTTTCCTCCTTTATCACCTATCGGGTCACAGCAACAAAAGCCAATGGACACAGAAAGTGGTGCTATTTGGATGAAGAGGCAGGGTCTAATGAGATATCTTTTCTTTTTACTTTTTCTCTTATGTCTTTGATACAGGATTTCACTATGCAGCTCTGATTTGTAGTGAACCTCCTATTTTCAGTCTCTCCACTGCTGAGATTATAGGCATGTGCTACCACACCCAGACTCAGTGCCCCCAAGGGCAGGGCATGTGGTGCCAGGGAATGGCACCCTATCCCTATACTTGCCTAAGCAGGCACTTAGTCCTCTGAGCTATCTCACTGGCCCTGATTGGGACATCTTTAGGCTCTTGGGGTGCCTTTGATTATGCAACTCTGGTCCCTTCTTTCACTTACTGTGTAGGAGGCAAGAACTTTATTGCGCTGTGCATGCTCACCATGATGCACTATGATAGGCCTATGAGCAACAAGACCAACTGATCATAGCCAGAATCTGCAAACCTGCGAGCCACAATATACTTACATTCTCTATTAGTTGACTGTCTCAGGTGTTTGTTGTAGTGATGGAACGCTACTACACATTGCACAGGTACAGGGGCTACTTTCACTGAAAGTGATAGAGACCTAAAGATTACAAAGACTAGGGCTGGTGAGATAGCTCAGTGGACTAAGTGCCTGCATGGGCAAGTGCAGCAATTAGGGTTCGATTCCCTGTGCTGTGCTGGCCCTGCCCCCAAGCATGCTGAGCCAGCAAGTGGATTCACTCGTTTTGCCACACACTTGTAATCCTAGCACTGGGGAGGCTGAAAATAGGAGGATCACTACAAGTCTGAGCTGTGTAGTGAGACCTTGTACCAAATACATTAAAATTTTTAAAATAAGGCTCATCTAAAGGAAAAAAAGAGCAGGAGAGCAAATTCTTGGCTAAAGATTTTTAAGGAGTAAAAGAAACGATATAGGAGTCATTGTTCAGACCAGAATTATTTCTCTCCTTTTCTGTTGTAGATTAATAGCTTTATCATGGCTCAGGATGATGGAGGCTAACAGCTCTCATTTTCAATTCTACTGCATGGCAACCACCAATGAAAGGTTGATTCCTTCTCCAAATCATTTAGATCAGCACCAGTGAAGAATTCTATGGAGTCACACTTGAGTCCAGTTCTCACTTCTATGGCCAGTAGTTTTTCACCACCTTGAATGTGCTGCTCTATATTTGGACATGTCTTCATCATGGATTAAGCCAGAGGAAGAGAAATGAAAAAGTTACAAAGGCCAATCACCTTCTCCCACGCCAATGCAAATCAGGCACACTACGAGCATCAGTACTTACTACTTGGTACCAGAGCAAGGATGCAGTCCCAGGTGTGTTCTTTATTTCCTCTCTGCAAAACTTGGCTACCTCCATGAATATGAGGGAAAGGCATCCCACAGGCTTTAAATCCTATTGGCTGGAAAGTAGTGCTGGCATCCAAGAAGTGGAAGTATAGTGGGTCGCAATTATTGTTTTGTAATATATTTAGTTACATCAGAAACCCAGACCCACTTAATTGGAATATTCATCAGGATGCCAAGAATGTGTACTTCTAACAATTTTCCAGGTGATTTTGATTAACGGTAGTTCTCAATCCTGGCTGCCATGGACCTACAGCCCAGGGAGAAATTGTGTCTGAGTATGATGGGATTGTTGTGGTAGAGAATAATTCCTTAAAACAAAAGTTAGTTGTCCTTCTTAGGCGGGCTGATACTTTCCAGAGCTTTTGAAAAGTATATATTCCAGCCTTCCAATATGCAGAGAGCTCAGAACTTGGCCTTGAATTCATTTGAGGAAATAAGTAGTCTAATTTTCATACTACCTCTTCAGCCTCTGGCCAGGGAGCTACTTTTAATAGCAGGGCTTGGGAAAGGGCTAAAAATAGAACTGGGAAACAAGCGGAGCCAGCCGGGCCACCACACACTGGAAGTCTGGGACAGGGAGAGGAAGCCTTACTCTACAGATAACTCGGATGGGTACAGGTTACAAGGCAAGGAGCCAACACTAATGTCATATAAAAGCAAAGTGAAGGAAAGCATAGAGCTTCAACAGCGAAGAATCCCTAGACTGTATTTGATGACCACCTAGTCACTAATTTCATGAGTTGTAAAATTAAAAGTTTCTTGAGTTGTGAAATTAAAAGTTCCTTCCTCTTAAACTACTGCTGCTAAACAAATTCACACAAAGGGATGTTGCCTATAAATTCTTTATCTTCCTGGATGATCACCTCTAATGAAGAGGGAAGAGGGACCTGCTGTTCTGTGGTCGTCTACCCTCCCCCTTCTCTCCATGGGTCCATCAGTTTTGAGGGCAGCATTTATTAACTGAATCTCATTTCTGACACACAGAGCAGGAAATAGCCCTTACCTCCCAGGTCTTCAAGGATCCATCCATTTCGATCTCTTCATTTTCCCTTTGGGCAATTATAATGAAATAAAGCTATGCTGTTTTATGTTTTCCCTCTTCTAGGTGTAGGCGCATGACATTAGAGGCGGTTTCGGTTCTAGATATGAAAATATTTTCTACAACAAACTGCCAGTTACACCTGACCAATAAAACCTAAGAAACTCTTTGATGCAACTTTGAGATGCTGAAGGAGAGGTCATATCTCTCCACTTTATCTGGAAAAGAAAGGAGAAAATAAGGAGTTGGATACAGCACAACTCAAGCACAGTGGAAGAGGTGGGAAATGTTTATGACTTTCTGTGGAAGGGACACTTGGCTTCTTCAGGATCGTGAATAAAGGGAGAAGAGGAGGATTTACAATCTCTCCCTTCCTTTTTCTTCCCTTTCTGGTACCATCTCCCCCTCCTCTCTATCTCGCTCTCTTACCTTCACTCCCCCCAAGCCTCCCCTCCCTTCTACTACCAGCCATCTCCCATCCTCCTCCCCTTTCTTCTTCCCTCTTCTGCTCTTGCCTGCTTTTCTATCCCTTTCCATCCTTTCCCCTCCCTGATATTGAACCCACAGTCTCACGTATGCTAGGCAAGCATTCTCCCACTGGGTTATATCCCAGGCTATCATGTATGTCTTGTTTTGACCAGGAGTGCTGTATTATTTAAGACATATTGGTTTGGGGGTATGTGTGGTTAGATAAGCTTACTTCTCTAGAAAAAGAAGGAAAAGCCAGTACCTAGAACAGTGCCATTGATTTGCAAAGCAGGAGAAGAGGGGGGAAATGTTTTAGTAATTAAGACTGAAACTAGGATTTCTCTTTATCTCATGTAAGAGTCCACTCCAGGTTCTTGTCTCGGTCCAAGAAGTGCATATTTGTAAATCCAAAGATACGTTATTAGAATCCCGTCAAGTTAATTCCAGCCTACCACTCCCAGTGTAACCCAGGGCAGGAGGAAAGACACTGAAATGTATTTATAGTTATTGGGGAGCCAAGGGGCCCTAAGTCCAGCCACGAAGATGGCTTTCTGAAACAAAGAGACTGACCCTGGTTTTATTCAGTGGAGGAGTGGCTTGAGGAGGAATGACCAAGAATTGTGGGAAGTAGGTGAGTACTCTGAGCTGAGCTACGTGGGTGGACTGCATTTACCTCTGCCATATGCAGAGAGCATATGCGAGACAGTGATCTGCTTTATGCTATTGAGATAGTAGTTAATGTTTTGGAGGGCCTGGTGCTTCAGCTCTGATGTAGTCTTTCAAGCCCCAGGAAGTCACAGCCTCTATGTCAAGGCTCCATCCCAGTTCGCAGCGCAGAGCATTGGCTCTTCGTCCTGTCTTGACCTGGCTCACATTAAAGACAGCAGGTGTAGGTACCAGGGAAACACTCATGCCACCTTCAAAGACTATCACCAGCACCTTAGCTAGACCAATATACATTGCTTAAAGCCAATTGAAAGAATAAAGACAAGTCCTAGGGGCCAGGGAGATAGCTCAGTAGAATAAGTGCTTGCCTGGCAAGCACAGTGTCCTGAGTTCA
>NDGM011255633.1:9635-27914 GCA_002564305.1 Octomys mimax | reverse complement strand
GAGGAGAAGAGAAGAGAAGAGAGAGAGAGATGGAGAGAGAGAGAGAGATGGAGAGCACAGAGGACAAATGGCAGTCCCTCCACAGCTTGTTCCTCTGCCAGCCAGACACCTATGAGCACCCTGTTCCCTGCTGCTAGTACCCCTGCCATTGCTTGCCCCAGCCCACCCAACAAACAGTCCCAAAGATTCCTCTGGCTAGTGCACCAGCACAGCTTGTGAGGCCCAGGCAGCAAGGGGCTTTGAGGTTTAGGACCCTTAGTGCCAGGTGCACACCAGAGACGCTGATGGGAGCAGGAAGTGGAAATCTCTTTAACCAATCTCATTTGTAAAAGGATGGAAAATCCTGCATCATGGGGCTGTGGCATTTGCGACTGACTGGCATTTTGAAGTTTCCCTGCACTGTACTGTAATAAATTCTTTACTTAGTCCCCTCTAGGAGTTCTGGTTTTTCCTGCTGGAATCATTCCCTTCCCAGTTGGCCTCTGTGGCCCCTGGTTCATTCTGTGGGACTTCCCTGAGGTGCTGGATTGTCTGCTAGTAAATCTGAAGCATTCACTGGCGTGTGTACATTTTCAAGTTGGAAAAGGGTCTCCAGAGGATCCCCCTTCCTCTTCCTAATGATGCAGATGGAAGTTTGGGTTTTGTTTTCAGGATCAAAGCCACATAGTCTTGAAAGTGAGGCTGGTATGACTTGCCCTTCATGCCTGCTTTTAGAGAATGAGGTAGTGATGGAAGATCTTGAAGCCAGAATCAGAATTATCATTGCCACACGTGTGGGCTGGAAAAGTGCCTTCTCTCAGCTTGGTTTCCTCTGCTACAAAATGAGTGCTTTGCACTCAGTGGCTTCTGAGGGCCCCTGGCTCAATACAGACAGGGGTTTTAAATGAATAGGCAGTTGTCATTTTTAAGGATGTTCAGCTGTTTCTCCATAATGAGAACTCAAGCCAAGATGCACATTGATTAGAAGCCTGTACGAGGTTCCAATGGGTGTTGTAAGAAATTAACGCAAACTTAGTAACTTATAAGAACACGTGGGCTAAGTCAAGGACACCTGCAGAATAATGTGGAGGACCAGGGAACTGAGATGATGTTCTGGAAGAAGGTGAGGATGGAGATAATGATACTGTGCTGGGAGACAAAGCAAGGAGAGAATCTGAGAAGGCCCAATGTCTGTGATGTGTGGGGGATCCCAGCACATGATCGGCCACCTCTAGGTTCACACAGAGGAAGCGTGTTGGCTTTTGAAGAGTCCTAAGTAAAAATACTTAGTTGATTTTTTTAAAATTTAAAAAATTTAAATTTAAAAGCATCTGTAGCCAGTAAGATCACCAACTTTCTTGGTTTTCTTTTCCTACTTGTAAGATGTAAGTAATAAAATGTTATGTAATTTGAAAATCAAATTGAAGGTCAGATATAAAAACATGTTCTCCTTAAAATTCAGTCCAAGGGTTTTCTCACTTCTCTTGCAGGTCTGATCTAAAGATTCAGTGATGGGGAAATGACTTCATTTCCCTAGGCAAGGTGATAGGGGTGTCTTATGAAAACCTATTCACAGGAGCCCACTTCCAGCCCCACGGCCTTGAAGCACCACACACTGCTTGGGGCCTTTCACACTCCAGTCATTCATTATGTCACAGGCTTCTCTTGGTGTGATATTTTTGTGATTAAGAAGAGCTGACAGACCCAAGAAGATAAAGAACTCTCTTCTGCTCCCTTCTACACAAGCCATAGTTTAATATTTCTTCAAGGTCAACGCAACTGAAAGTAGGATAGTGTGATAGGGCCTTAGATTTTTACTAATAACTGGGACTGCTTGGCAAAGCCTTTGCCACAAGAGAAAAGGTAACTAATCAAAATGCTTTAGAAAGCAAAACTGCTGCCACACAGCTCTAAAATTCTTAGAGCCATCCTAACTGGATTTCTTTTCTTTTCCACTGTAAGAATGAACCTAATGCTAGGAGGGCCGTTCCCTTGAAAGCCTGATTTGAGGAGTAGAGCAGAAAGGGTTTTCTGCAGATTTCATCTGTAATTTTAATTTTGGGCCTTGCCTTCTAGATGGCTTCAGAATATATTAGAAAATCTGTGGAAGGCTGATGTTCTTTATCTTTGGGCAGATATTGAAGTAATGGCTTTCCTCAAAGTGTTCAGAAGACCGAATGGCTTCTCTAACCTCCTTGATGAGTTTTTAGTCACCCCACTCTCCTACTGTGACACACTGTACTCAGCTCCTGAGATCTGGAAGATGAACTCCAGCTGCCTGTAGACATAAAATCATGGATACAGATTCCCTTTGACTCTTGGGAGCCAGGGAGAGGCTTGGCTTGAAGAGTGTGGATATTCAAGCCACAGTTCTATCCTTTCCTGGGTTAGTGACCTCAGGAAAATGTGCGAACCTCTCTGAACCTTGGAATCATCATCTTTGGGAAAACAGACCTAAGGATATTATTTGCTTTGAAGGATATTTTGGAGGATGAGGTGTTGAAAATGTTGAAACCAGGAGTTGGCTCCTAGCGACCCACTCCTAAACAAGCGGTAGTTATTTCATTCAATCAGGGCCTAGACAGGTGTGCAGGATGGAAAGACTCTCTCAGGTGTTGAAAGGATTATTTGAGGGTTCGTTTCTGCCTTTGTAATCTCTTCTTTCTTTCTGAATAAGTACAGTATCAAACTATGGTCATGAATCATAGAAAATGTACCCATGAAGGGGGGAAAATAAACAAGAAGAAAGGATGTAGACGGAAGGATGTGTGTGTGGGAGAGGACTCCTCCAGTGGGTGTCAGAATGTTCTCAGCAAATCAGAGCCAAACCTTCTTGGCTTCCAGGCACTGGACTGTTTAGATCTGGAACACAGATCCTGAGAAAAGGTGAGGTTGGTGAAGGATATCATAGTTTAGGATACTCAGAGGAGGGCACAGCTGCAGCCCGAATACCCCTCCTCTCCTTCAGTAGTAAGCACGAGAATGGAGCCCTTGGAGTGGAGTGTACCTGGGTGCCTCTCTTCCCCTGGAGACTTGGGACATTCTGTTATTGTATCGTTGTTTTTCATTGAGCTTCTGTCTGCTGGCCTCTGGGTCTGCACTGTTTTAGAAGAGCTCAGCTCCTTCTCTTTGCTTTCCCATCTGTATCTAGTTCTTCTATCACTTAGGATGAGTATGTGATCCATTTAGATGGATCCTGAAGCCTCCGAGCTCTCAGTTCTTTAATATCCACACATCAAGTGACATTTTCCTCCATCTCTCTCCCCAATCCTTGACATCAGTGCTTCTGACATCCGCACTTCCAACTGCAACATTGTCTCATGTTTTATAGCCGAAAAAAGTGAGTTCAGGGTAATGTTGTCTTTGAAGAGTTTTGTGGCTGCACATTGGGGACAACTTTAAAGTGATTTGTGTGAACTCAGGAGTCAACGCCAAATGAGAACAGGGTTATCTCTGTGGATGTCAGGATGGTTTTGATAACCTGCAGGTCACAACCCTCATGCTCAAGCACTATTTAAGCAGGCAGTTCATCCCAGGAATCAAAGACAAACATCATGACAAGAGGAAGGACCAGAACTGACTGGCATTAAGCTTTCGTCATCTCATGAAGTGTTGGTCCTGGCAGGGAGGTTTAGTTCCATTAGCAGAGATTACAGGAAGTTACATTTCTGACACAGTCACGTGACAAGAAGGGACTTTACACACCTCAGTTTTCTATTTTAAAATATGAACTAGCCACAGGTGGCTTTCTATGTCAGGCTTTTTTTTTTTTCTTGTATTTAGTACAGGGTCTACAGGGTCTCACTACACAGATTGGACTTGTAATGATCCTCCTGTTTTTAGCCTTCCAAGTTCTGGGGTTACAGGTGCGCTCCACCACCCCCATTTTCAATCCTGGGGGCGGGGGCCAATGAGGCATGCTGAGGATCAAACCCTGGTTCTTGCGTCTGCTGAAGCAGGCACTTTCTTAGCACTAAAATTAGTGCTAAGAAAGCACTAAATTAGTGCTAAAGCACTAAATTAGTGCTAAGATTAGCACCCTGAACAGGGTAGACATCTTTCCTCTTCATGGTGAATTCCTTTGGGGATATTCAGCTTCACAGCTTTATCTTAAAAGTGCAAGAGTATTAGCTCAAAACTACGTGAAAAAACCCCAAACACTTCTGCTACTTTTGGCTTTGATGTAGTTGGTCTCAGAATAGGCAATACACAAACAAATAAAAAAGGAAAACAAAAGATAGATAATAGGAAACAGGAAGGTAGATCTTTTGCTAACGAGACAGGGACCAAGGGATGGAAGGGAGGCATGGAGAAGAGGGGAAGGCGAAGGAGCAGTAAGGAGAATCAAGCTGTGCCAGTGCAGCGCCAGATCCCAGAATGCATGGAGCTGTGTCCTCATAAAAATGAAAATGCTTGAAAAGCCCAAATACATGTATCAAGCATATTATGCCTTCTATAGGTATTTAACTAGAGTCAGAATAACTCCTGAATCATTTGGTAAAGGAAAATATTTCAAATAAATGAAAACTATTCCAGAAAGCAAAAGAGGAGATAAAATAGAAATGGAACCAGTCCAAACAAAGGCCATCAATAATGGGAAAACATAAGGGTAACACGTGCCCTATTCTGATTTATGGCTTTGATTGCAGACAATCCACTTCTTCAAGCCTAGAGAGCATTTATGAGAAGACAGAGACTTCCCAGCATAGTCTTCAGAGTTTTACCGGTCCTAGAATTCTGTCTGTTGTGATTTTGAAGGTGACAACACAATGGTATTTTGGTGACCCGTGACTGCACAGCAGCCACACCAAATCTTGGTGGTTTAAGGCAGTGATGTCTTTTTCGCAGAGATCTGGCACTGGAGCCCAGATACACGGAGAAAGCTAATCTTTATTCCTGTGATACCACTTCGATTGCCTTCATGTCTACATTGAAAGGTTAACTTGGAAGAAAGGGAAACAAAAACTGAATTTCAGGGTTCTTAAATCATTACCTGTTATCATAACTGATCAAATTTGTTATTTCTTTCACTATGCAGCTTGGAGTCGTAGTGATCCTCCTGTCCCGGCCTCTCTGGTGCTGGGATTTCAAGTGTGCCCCACCATGCCTGGTCTTGGTGGCCAATTCAGCGAGCTCAGGGTGGGGACAGGCATGGCATGTGATGCTGGGATTGAACCCGGGTCCTTGTACTTGCCAGGCAGGCTCTTAGACCGCTGATTTTTCTCCCCAGTGCCCAAAACTGTTACTTCTTTGGCATTGGTGGACAATGACACCAATTTGCAACTTGGTCAGCTGGACCCCTCAAATCCCATATATCCATAAGATGGTGATAGCAAAAGTTAGGCTTTTGGTTTGGTGGAACTGGGGAAAGATGTCTCTGTGGTCAACAAAGCGGTGGTGTTAAATGGAGGCCGTTATCTCCTAACTCTTTGAAAATACGAGATGTTAGTAGGTTCAAGTAGCTGAAAAGTACAGTCTGCCTGATGTCCTCAGATCTGCGGCTAGAATGAGCAGAGAGGAAGAAGCAGAAGGGGAACTGATGGAAGGGATACAGGTTCAAGTAACAGCAGAAATACATTCTGCATCGTGGAAATTTCCTTTCACAAGAATGGAAAAAATTAGAGTAGCAACTATGATGATAGCTTACTCAGCAGTTATAAAACTCTATGTTGAGAGCTTTTACATTAATCACTTTATGCAAACCCAGAACCAATGGTAGGAATGTATAATATGATGAATGCATTAATGAACAAGTGTCTAGATGATAGAAATTTTTCAGCGTGTTTTTGTTCAATCCATGCACTCATGTTTTTTAAGTGATAAGGAAACAAGACTATTGAGGGTAAAATGCCTCTCCCAATGTCAGATGTGAGTGAGTACCAGCTAAAAGACCTGAAATGAATGCAAATGTTTCTAATTCCAAGAACATAGTGCTTAATTCCCAAGCTAAACTTTACACTGCCATGCTACCATGGTGTAAAAATAATGGAAACTGGAGATGTGGCAATGAGAAACACTGAAAAAATAAAGTCATGTCAAGGAAAATGTCAGTCATATTCGGTAAAATACAGTGACATGAGCAGACGTTGCTTGTGAGTGTTACATATAACTTCTAGCTGCCTTCTCTGGTAAGCATAGGATGGTGGACAGAAAATTCTTTGTGGAGATCTGTGCTTAGGTGAGATGGGGGATATGGCCTGTAGACAAATCATTATTTCCTGCAGAGGAGGATCAATGGACTAACAAGTCCTGAAGAGGCCAGAATTTAAGATGGGGCCCCTTAGCTGGGAATATGGCGAAAGAGACACATGGCTTAGGGCACCCCTTCCTTCGTGCTATGGAGATTGGAGCAAAGGCCCATCTTGCTGTCCCTTCCCAACTAGCCCTGTGATCCCCCACTCATAATGCTTAGGATAGGAGCAGAGCTTTTCTTCTGAGGATTGGAAAGATGTTCTGAGTCCCTCTTCAAATGTGGCAAGGGTGAGACCAGTGGGCAAGGGTGATAGAGGACACGACAGGTGATGACAGGGGTGGCAGGCAGTAACAGGCAGTGGTCCACTAGATTCTATCACACCCTTAGGCTACAAGACTTTTTCACCTTTCAATCTGTGTTCACTAAGGGAACAAAGCGGTGAGGGCCCTGTGCTGATGAGGGGCAGGCATTCCGTGAGGAATAACACCCTGACTGTGGGGATTCCCAGGCCTTCCCTGAGACCTGACGTCAGAGTCTTTCTCCTCATAATTATGCAAGGAGCTGGAAATAAATTCTGTTTTGGTCTCCTTCAGGCCTAGGCTTTGACTAAGCCTCTGTGAGGTGCCAGGAGAACCGTAGCAAGTAGGGTCCATTTCTTTCCTTCCAGAATTTATGGTCACATCCAAAAGGGCTGTAGGATGTCATTCCTTATTGTCTCCTCCACTCTGGTACAACCACACATCTTTTCTTCGTGCTCTTCCATACTCTGTGCAGAGTGAAACCCATAATGTATTATTGCATTTAGCATTTTAATGACTCGTGTTGGTCTCTCACTGCTAACACATGTGCTGCTTACCACAAGGTGTCCGTGTCTCCAGTGCACCTCCCAGATCTTGTCATTGACGACTGTACTCCAGGCATGCTCTGTGAGCACAGGCACTCAGGGGAAGCATGGAGATCATTTCAAGATGGCAGCACTGGGGACCCGGGAGGCACGTCACTTCTAAGCTGCCTTCTGTGCCTTCAGGCCCCTTCACATTCTGCAGCCCACTGGGGAGACACCCAGAGCTGCATCCCAGGGCCTTGAGGCCATAAGGGACAGGGATCAACACATCTGCACATCATCTGTCTGAACATCCCTGAGAGGTAGAATTCCAGGTAACAGAGGGAAGAAAGAAGCAAATGAAGATTGAGTCCCAGCTGCCTCCTGGCTGCTAAACCTGCTTTCACTGTGAGGATGAGAAGCACAGAGGCCTTTGGCAGCCTCTCATGCATCCCTACTTGCAAATGATGGAGCCAGGAGATGCACAGAGGTCGGGGATACACAGGCTGACCTGCCACCTGGCACTCAGGAAACTGGTGCTGCTATGAACAGCACTCCTAAGAAGACATGCTTCACATGTGAGATGAGACGTGGCTTCTAGGATCTAAGGACAAGCACTTCAGAGCATGCCTGCTTGAGAAGTGGCAGCCATGATATAGGAAGAGACATTAAAATATACAGTGGATGGTCAGGGAGCTAGTTCAGTGGCATAAGCACCTGCCTGGCAAGTGCAAGGTCCTGAGATCCTCTGGGAATCCTCTCCCCACATTTTGAACACACTCAGCCCATCATTCTTGACAATTTCTGCAGCAATTCTGGAAGTCCTCTTTTGCGAGTCTTTACTAGGCAGGACTAAAAGTATTGTGAATGCTACTGTGAGTGCCACCCATTGGAAAGGCAGGCTCATAAACGATGATGCAGCATGTATACCCAGCCTATTCACCAGACCTGCTGCCATGCAATTTCTGGCACTTCTCCAAAGTGAAGGCGACCGCGGAAGGTGAACATGTTGAATCCACTCAGGACATTGAAATGGCTGCAACAATACATCTGAAGACACACAGGAAAGAGGACTTCCAGAACTTCTGTGGAAAGTGACAAGAGTGAGGGAGTAGTGTATTGGAATCAAGGGGAAGGGCTCCAGAGGGATTCATGATAATGTGTTCTTTGTTTTTATGGATTTGGTACAGGATTTCACTATGCAGCGTGGACTTGCAGTGATCCTCCTGTTTTTAGCCTTCCCTGTGCTGGGATTACAGGTGTGCACCACCATGCCCGGACTTGGTTGTCAGCTCACCCTGCCTGGGGGCATGGCCAGTGTGGCATTCCATACTGGAGATCCAACCCTGGTCCCTGCACTTGCCTAAGTAGGCGTTTAGTCCACTGAGCTATCTTGCCAGCCCTGACAATGTGTTCTTTAGTGTAATAAATATCTTTAGAAATTCAAACATTGATCACAGTGAATACAGTAGCTGTCCCTACCTAAGGATGAGAAGGGAAACATACAGAACTGTGCTAAGGAGAACTACAGAAATCTGTTGCAACTCTGGAAACAGGTAATAAGATAGAAAATGGGTTTAATCTAGTGCTCATTCCCTTCCGTGGCCCAGCAGTGAAGAAGGGTTTCTTCATATCAGGCATTAACTCCCCAAGTCTGTGGGTATAGTTGGGGAACATCCAGGAAACACTGGGTGCCTCTTTTCTGTGTCACTCTGACAGAAAAGGCAAACCTGAATTGCCTTTGTAGCAGACCTTTGGAAGATGTTAGACAGGATTGAGTCACAGAAGCTGGTAGGAAAGAGCTTCTCTCTGGTAGGTGCTGGTTTCCCAGGAAATTATGCAGCAGCTCTGGCGTGGCCACCCAGGACTTTCTCCATTCTGTGCCTATCAATAAATCACAGAGCAGTCTCATCAGTGAGAAGACAGCCAACGCGCAGCTGGAAAGTGATAAAGCTCTACTCGTGGGATAATGGCCCTGTGCTTGTGCCAACAGGGAGGTGCGACTGCTGAGACAGTTGACCTCAGGCTGTGTGATGGAAGTGACAGATATTCCCTCGGGGTCCCCAGCAGTCAGGCTGCAGCTGAAGCTCTGGGTGCAGTGGTGGTCAGGACATGTGCAGAGAGCAGCCAGTGATGGGGGCCACAATCAAGTGAAGTCACCAGGATAATGGGTGCCTGGAGATGGTGCCAACAGATCAGTAATCGGAGGGCTGGAAATTTGATTTCTTTGTGCTTTTCTATAAGATGAGAAAGTCCTTAGGGAAATGAGAGAGCTCTTTCCAAATATTTGAGCATCTGCTATGTGAAAGATGAACTGGCTTCATTCTTATGAGGCCAATGAGCGAATGTTCGTGTCAGGCCACTGCAAGGACTTTGCTACCAGTAGCAGTTGTGTAGGGAGGCTGTGTTGTTCATTCACAGGGGAGCCAGCCTTCCTCCACAGAAGTGCATTTCCCAGCACAACAAGACATCTGGAGAAAGGCTAAAGGGTTTGGCAGCAAAATCCATGTGTGTAGTGCAGAGGGGAAGGTGACCCAGGAGAAGGGGCTCCATTTCTAACACAGTTCCGTCAGTCTGAGAGGGCGATGGTTTTCAGCAGCCAGATTTGTAGAAGCTTCTCCTGCAGGGACAGAGAGGAGAGCCAGGGCTGCAGAGCCATTGGTAGGATTCATTTGCTTCCCAGACAAGGCTCACTGCTATCATCCAAACCCTGGGAGACTGAGCTCCCGGAGAGCCTCTGCTCTTTCATTCACCAGGGGTTTCTTACATTTTCCAGAAGCCTGGGGGTTTGGAAGCACAATGATGGGGTTATGAGCTGTTGGGTCCCTGGTTCTGGGGCTCATCTGCTCCACACATTTGGGTTTGCACAGTGGGAGATGTAGAGACTCAGGTTTATTCATCAGCATCCCCTCTACCTGCTGTGCTTCCCACAGCAGCGCGGGCTGGCACACAGTCTCACCTCCAGAAATGCCATCAACACCCTTGCAAGTGCTGTCAGCAGAGAGTGAGCAGCCGTCCTAGCAGGCATTGTCAGCCTTGAACTCCGGGCTGTTGCCTCCTGACCTGCACCGCTACTTGGATTACTGCTCCATTTCTCTGAAGCCGGAGTCTATTTTGGTACAGAGATTCAGCTAGCTGCTCCAACCTTTTCTCTCACTATGGGGTCTTCCCATTTGTTCTAAGCTCTTCTGAAACCGGAAGTGGCCCACTCTCTCCATTTCAGTGGTATATAAAACCCATTTTTATCTCTCAGGTTTGTACTGCCAGTGATTCCCAAATAGCACTGGCCTATTTATGCTTTATAAATATTACAAACACATTTTTTGTTTGCTTGCTCCTATCTTTGTTCAGCTCTGTTAGCTTCATTGTGTGTGTGTGTGTGTGTGTGTGTGTGTGTGTGTACTTCTCTTAACTCTGCCTCCAAACCAGGGACTATGGTA
Organism: Octomys mimax; assembly: GCA_002564305.1. Lineage (NCBI taxonomy): Eukaryota > Metazoa > Chordata > Mammalia > Rodentia > Octodontidae > Octomys > Octomys mimax. The sequence continues at coordinate 17,479 of NDGM011255633.1, read as the reverse complement.
AATTCCCTTGTATGTTTCATAGACAAATTCATTTGAATTCCTCAAAGCCTGCATTTTTGACATCTTTGTGCTCAATACGTTTTGATTTTCTTCTCTCATGAAGTTGAGGAACACTGCTTGCTTTAATATGCACGTTTCGCTTGCCAGTGGTTCTGGATCAATAATGAGGACGTAAAACATCCTCTGACTCTGGGGGCTGCGGATGTCACCTCCATTCAGCAGGATTTGTTTCTATTCCTTTGGTGTTGTCACCAGCCTTCCAGCCACAGAGAAGGGCAGAACCCAAGGAATTTGCAAATCGGATTCTGGTAATATCTAAAATATTTCCTGAAACCTGACTGGATGGACGTATTGCATCCATATTCATTTTCTCTCCCATCTTGAACTTTCAAAATAGTGTGTGTGTGGTCTTTACAGACTCATTTGGAATTACTCATCAATTTTTATCTCGACATTAGATTGCTATTTTATAGAACCATGACTGTAGCTTTACCAAACAGCAGTTATGAAGGCCTTCATCGCTCAATAGATTTTTATTCCTCTTTGCCTGCCCCAGCACCCCTCTAAGGCAGCCGTCACACTCATCCTGAAATGCGGTGGTATCGGGAGCCCTGTATAAACCTAGATAAGCGTTCACGCTGAGCCTGTTGGTGCTCGTGAATGACCTCATGTGCAGACAGAGGCACAGACCCGGAGGCTGTGCCAGAAGCTAGAAGCCTGGGTGGACAGCTCAGTGCTTAGAGGTATGGTGGGTGACAACGAATGATTTATCTTGGGTGGTTTTCTTGTATTAAAATATTTACATGTGGCTTATTGCACATGTAATTATGCAGCTTTGAGTATTTTGATGCATGTAATCTCTGTGCTGCAAATACTTACACTTGATTCATTTTAGAAAAAAAATTGTGATCCTGTAAATTTTGGAGGAGGTCAAACTTGACTCAACCTCAGATTTTGATTTCTTCCAGTTAGAGTGATAACACCCTGTTTCTCCGAGGGGGAGAAAGGCAACTCTTCTTTTTACTGGCCCAAGCTAAGATGGTAATGACTAAATGAAGAACTGCGCTGTCAACATTCACCTCTACTGGTTTACAATGTCGATCACCTTTTCTAAAAAATATTGGAGAGGAAACTGTAAGGGGATTGGTAAGCTTTCAACACCAGGAATAAAATACGGTCCCGAAGTTCATATGTTTGGAGACCTCTTCTTTCAGTGCCATTCTTCTAAATTTAGCTCATTTTAAAAAAAATAAATAAAAATTAAAAAAATAAATTTAGCTCATTCAATTTGCTCCAACAGATTGGTAAGGTGGGCTTTCAAATTTTATTTAAATTGTATGTATTTGATACAGGGTCTCACTATTCCAGGGTTGGCAAGACATGCCGTACTGGGGATTGAACTCAGGCCCTTGTGCTTGTCAGGCAGGCGCTTAGACAGCCAAGCTACCTCGCCAGCCCATCGTGGACCTTTGTAGAAAAGTCTTGTATTTGATTATACTCTGATTTTTAGTTACTGGTTTCATCGGCAATTTGATGATAACTGTGCTAATTTAGTTCTTGTTATTTCTTTTTGATTTTGTGATTATTTTTGTTATTTCCTGTAATATCAGGGTTTTGAGATTCCACAAACACATTCCTGCTAATACTAATTTTTGTTTCCCATTTGGGTTTGGAAAAGTGAAGCCTTTCAAAATGCAGAGATTTGACTACCTTGTTTAGAGAAAGACTGATGATAATGTTTATGGTCTGATGCTAGGATGTTTCCCCAACTTGGCAGTAGATACGAAGAATAACTTCTAAGGAAACATGTGACTCGATGCAACCAGCTTTCAGCTACATGCGCTCCCTTGTTCTGGCTTCCTCAGGTGTTAACTCAAGGCGTTGTGCTTTCCTTTTGACCCCGGTGATAAGATTTACACCTCACATTCCGGTATATGGCCCCTGTCTGATCTCATTTGCATACCACGCGGGAGAAGAGAGAACTATGGACGTCAGTCTCGGCACTTTAACAATTTGCCTCCGAGTAAGGAAAGAGCCACACGATTCATTTTCTTTGACAAAACTTTAATTAGAAAACCAGACTCCTCTGATTATAAAAATTACACAAGCTGATAAATCTTGGTAAGTTATAGAGAGAATAATTTTATGAACATTTTATACCTAATAAAAAAGGTTAAAATAATTAACAGCATTCATCAGATTAATTTTTGTTTTCACGTGGTTTTCTAATATAAAAAAGCACATAATCATCAACCTTTGTATAAATCCATGTATGTTTGTAATAGCTTTTCGTAATGGAAAGAGACAATATTTATGTTTAAATAATGGTATTAATAATTGGTAATGACTCCAAACTGCCACAAGCCGAAGCATGATAAAATATAAGATCCCGATTATTTGGGAGGAATCCTTGAGTCTTCTGGGTCTATCCAAAACAGATCTTTTGGAGAAAAGCTAGACATAAGAATTTTTACCATATAGTATAGCCCCATCTGAAGAATCTTACTTACATAAGTTGGCTTTTACACATTTTAAGATTAATCTATTTTTCTTTTCTTTCAACGGTTTTGTACCACAGTGGCTCTAACCGTGTGCTGGCATATTATGCTGCGTAGGGGACATGGTGCCAGATCAACAAAAAAGTGGAAATTTTATATTTTTCTCTGCAGACTGTCAGGAACCAAATGACATTGACAATACAGAATGTCTTGTGAATGTGCAGTTTATCTGGTGGCTAACTTCTGCCTGGTGGTAGCTTCTACAACTTATAAAATGTCTTGCTTCTTAGAGCCTCTGTCCTGGCACAAGCCGGTATCACACTTACTTGCTGGCTACGGCCTTTTGGCAATATAAAAGAAAAGCTTTTGTGTTCAAACAACAAATGGAGAATCTGTAGAGCAGGAAGTAGGCGTGTGTGATATCTACAGTTCTTTATTGCAGTCTAGTTGTTTCAGTATTGCATTATAATGCAGACCCCATTTCATACCATTGCCAATATATTTCAGCTCAGTCTTTTGGTTTAAAGTACCCCCACCCTCTAGTCTCTGCAGTATCCAAATGCAAGCACTATAAACCAGTTAGTGATAGCTCGTTGTCATCTGGTAAGCAGTAATGAAGAACCTTGGATGTAATCGCTGAAGACGCTGCTATACTGAGCACAGACAGACTAAACACATCAGCGACTGCTTTTAAGGGTTTGTACAAGCTGGTACTTTTAACAAGGATGTTCCAAAGTTTGCTTCATTCTAAGAGTTTTTGACCAAACTGTATTATAAAAAAAATCCGTATCAATACCTTGAGGACTGAGGATCATATATTTAAGGATATTATTGGCTCTTATCCCAAACCCAAACATAAACGTTTCTGAAACATTTAAGTTGACTAATTTGTAAGCTAAAGAGTGACATAATCTGCCATCTGCACACATTTGAACTTGAGTGTTGCTTATGGGGTCTCTTGGACATTCTCGAGGGAGTATTCGGTTAGAAATAATACAGCAAGTGACAGCCCTGCATGAATACCCCGGGGAGTACAGGAGAGGGAAGGTTCTCAGAAATACACTTAGTTTTGTTAGTAAGCATCCCTCAGTTTTGGATTCAGAGGCAGACATAAGAAAATCCAATTTTAGTTCATAATATTTACTTCATCAGTAAATTCCTTATGTAGGACAATGTAATGTGTATGGAAAAGATGGGATGTAACTAGTTTGCTTCAACTTCAAAATTCAAGAACATAAAAAGGTAAGTAGAAATTTGAACTGAGAGCAAGGTTAGAAATGACATCCCTGGTGGAAATAAGCCTTCCAGGCAACCGTCTTCTACAACAGTCTCAGAGAACACTGTGCACACGGAAACCCATGCAGTATAATCGATAATGCATTTCCCCTACCAACAATGCGATGTTGGTACATCACCATAATTTGTGTGCCATCTTGGAGAGATTCGGATAGGGACAAACTCAGATATGAAAAAGAAAGGAAGAAATTTGGACTAGCAACAAGGCTACATTCTACCATACGTGTGAGTCAGAATTTCGTTGGATGAAAGTGAATGACACATCTGCTGGTGTGAAGGAAACCAGCATAAATTTCCCAGAAGAGAAAATTTAGAAGAAGAGGAATCTCTATGAGAAAGAAAAACAATACAGAACTATTACATCCTTACAGGAAGTACCTCCTGTAGCCCTTCCTGCATCAGTGAATTTAAACACCCAGTTTCTCTTTAATTCTCTCATCCATTAAAAGACTGGTGAATGATCTTATATAACCCATGGTTTGATTATGAATATCCATTTTGAGACTATTTAATGAATCATTATTATGAGCTTGAAAACAGCAGGTAGAATGCCGATGAATTATTCATCCTGGAGGAGGAAGGCAATGTTCCTGAGTATCTAGGGAGGTGTGTTCCTCATGCTTATGTCTGCCTGGCTCTTTGTGCTGTGTGCACACTGCTAATAGCCCATCCAGCCAAATGGGGTATGGGTAGGACCTTCACTTCCTTAGCCTGAGAAGAAGGAGCATAGTGAATGCACCCATTTCAATTGGTGGGGACCATGATAATTTTTCACTTTTTCAGCTACATTTCTTTTTCTTTCCATTGGCAGGTTGGTAGGTGAGTGCAGTCCCTACTCTACCAAAGGAAAGCATGGCTTTTGTTAAAAGGGAATCTACTGGTAAGTAGTTAAGAGGCTGTGAGGCTGTGTGTGAACATTACCTGGTAAGGAATTTAAAGGCAAGGAAACTTTCAAATTGATCAGTGCATTTAGCTTATAAATATTTACTAAATAATTAGGTTTGTCTACTGGCTTCACAACTGCAGCACTTGATGCTTTCAAGCTCTTCAGAAAATAAGTCTGCACTTCGAACTTCCATTCCTCTCCCTCCCTCTTCCCCTTCCTTCCTTCCTTCCTTCCTTCCTTCCTTCCTTCCTTCCTTCCTTTTTTCCTTCCTTCCTTCTTTCCTTCCTCCCTCCCTCCCTTCTTTTCTTTCCTCTCTTCCTCAATATTTCTTGAATACCGGTTATATGCCTGACACTTTTCCAGGGGACTGGAGTTACAGTAGTTCATACAGTAGAAAATACCTCTGCCTTCATGGACTTCCATCTACTAGGGCAGATGGTCAGCAAACAGATTCCATGATAACTAGGAAAGGAGGAGAGGAAATTTATTGTATTTTTATAAGGACTGTATTGTATTTTTATAAGTTGAAGTAGGACTTACTGACAAATATTTACTTAACACTTAAGAAGAACCCTAACAGAAGTGAGGGAGGAAGACATATGTGCAGTATCCAAGGAAGAGAAACATCTCCTAGAGGTGCATACTTGTTACACAGAGTGAAGGAGACAAGCGAGGAGGAGGAGGTGGAGGAGGAGGAGGAGGAGGAGAGCGGGAGGAGGAGGAGGAGTGGGTGGGCAGGTTTTCTCTTCCTTTGTGAATCTTCTACTTCAGTTAACATCTGTAGAGAGCTGGGGCTTTTGCTTTGGTAGATCCCATGTCCAGCTCAAGCCCCTTGAAGTTGATGTGTTCTTCATAAAGCTCTTCCCTTAAAGGGAATATTCAATATGCCAATATTCCCTTGTATCCATTCTCTGACTTGCAAAGTATGAACCATGGAAGTCACCATAGTTATTTTGTGTGTGTTTTATTGCTCATGGTTCTTTCCTCTGTTAGCAACCTCAGACTGATCACAAACAATCTGAGGGTACAAATCACATGATACATCTTCTCTACCCCCTACTTCCTGAGTTGAAGACAATCAAATAAAATCAATACATAAATTATCTATTAATTATGAGAAAATAGAGAAAACTGTGATTTAAAAAGAGAAAGTCAAGGAAGTTTGAATTTGTAGGTAGGAAAACAAAAGCCTTAGCAACTCAGTAGACACATTCTCTTTGAATTTGTTGGATGACTATGTCACTGCCTGTCAATCTAGAGATCACACCTCTACTTTTATTGGCTTTTTGTTCTTTTCTGCAGAAAATGAAGGCCTCATCAATACAACTGTTTTTCCCATCACTACTTCTAACCAATCTCCACACTTGTTTTCATTTTGATTTTTTCTTCTCTAAACACCTATCTCCAAATCCCCAGAATATTGATATGACACAGGGCTATCAGTGAAGCACAGATTTAAAAATATATATATTTCTAAATACATAAGACAGATGAACAGAAGGGAAAACATCTACTAGCCCACTAGTTTGTTTGAATTAATTCCAATATTTTCCTGGGATTCATCTCGGCATTGTAGTCAGGTCATGGATAAATAATGGTGATAAAAACGTTTTCATAAAAATTAGCCATTTATCCTGAGGTAAAGGCTTTATAATTTTTGTACTTGAGATAATTATATGCGTACTTCCAGTGGTTCCTTAAGAAAGGCTTGGCCAACTGAAGTATAGAGCTAATGTGCTGCCATGCTGACTGAATGAAGAAGCAAAGAGAACCTTGATAGCCCTTCAACCACTATTTTAGTCTCAATCAGATGCTTGAGATTTCAGGATCCCAACAGTGCTACATTTCACGCTAGGGAGACCACAGAACCTAGCATCAGAAGGAACAGAAGGTGTTCCTTTCCTTCCCTAGAGGAAGTTTTCTTTCCCAGTTGGGCCCTAACTTTCCTTCCTTTCAGCCACCCTTCTGAAATATGCTATAGTCATTGCTGTGACTTAAGACCAGAGAAGGCAATAGACTGGGAAAGGTGTCCTTGTTCCCATTCTCTTCTGATGTACTTTCATAATATTTTTTCTTTTTATTCTTTTATTTCCTTCTTGATTGTTGCCTGACTATTATACTTTCCCAGTATTGCATCCTTTGGGTTAAATTATAAGTTTTGGTGTCTCTTTGTACTTGCATTTACTAATTTGTTTTAATTGTAAGGAGAAAGACTTAATACTCTCAAGTGCATATATATTTTGTTTTTTTTCAAATTTTGTTTAGGGGTCTCACTATGCACCTTCAAACTAGTGTTGATCCTCCTGTTTTCAGCCTTTCTGGTGCTGGAATTATAGGTTCTGGCCACCACAGCTGTACTTTGTCACCAGCTCCATGCACCTGTGGGTGGGGCTGGTACAGCATGTGGTGCCAGGGATCCAACCCTGGCCCCTGCACCTGCCAAAGCAGGTGCTCAGTCCACTGAGCTATCTTGTCGGCCTTCCAAGTGTGTATCTTCTATATTGTTTACCCACCATTCAATTTACTGGATGTTGTTACCTACCTATCTTGCCATTTTGTCCAAAATACATCTCATTGATGCTTGTTTCCAACAAACAAACTAACAAACAACAAGAATTCCTAGAATAATTTCTATTCATCATGGCATGCATATGCTAAGTAAAAATGTCGAGCATATTTTAGGTTAGGTTAACAGTAGGCATATCAGCCCTGTGGTCTTGCTAATGTAGTTCAAGCAACCAGTTTACATCTGTTTCTTTTTTTTACTTTCCCAGTTCCTAAATGACTCTCATATTTCCAATTGTTGAAAAATTTCTTCCAATCAATATGTATTCTCTTTGACAACCTTTAGCTTTGACTATTACCAAAAAAAAAAAAAAAAAAAAAAAAGAGAAGAACTTGAAGTATTTACATATCATACATAAAATGTTTGGTAAGGGATCTTTGACCTCTAGATGGATTTTGTAGGTGACTCTAATATGAGTTTCAATAGTTTATTGAAACTTGGTTGGCATGACCAGGTTGGCCATTTGGGTGCTTGCAAGATTTTTAATGACTTATGATGGAGATTTCCAACTATTGCTCTTGTTAGACTATTCTCTTTTCCCTTTCCCTTTCCCTTTCCTTTTTCCCTTCCCTTCCCTTCCCTTCCCTTCCCTTCCCTT
>NDGM011255630.1:4689-15615 GCA_002564305.1 Octomys mimax | reverse complement strand
CCATAAGTAATTTTGTAAGCCGCCTGCCTTTCTTCTGTTTTGCTGTCTTCAATGAAGCCCAGGCTATGGAATTTTCCTGATTGTCTTCTGAGGATCATGGTCCATCCGGGTCCCTTTCCCACCAGGTTTTCACACTGCCTTTTCTGTCAGCCCACTCTTCAGCACCACCAGAACACCCCCACCACTCTCTTGGGCTCATGACAACAATGAACTTGAATAATCTAGAGTGCAATGGTCCAAGAGTCCAGTGTCTCTCTACATTCCTCACATCAGTCCCAAAGCCTTTCCTTCTACCCACTGCTTAGTGTTGAACTTCCGAGTTGCTGAAATGGTGAGCTCCTACCATTCCACGTCTGCAGTGTTCCTGAACCCAGGCTCACTGTTGATGCCTGATGAAGTTGACTTCTGATTTTATTGTAAGATTACAATATTTCCTTATAAGTGGAACATTTTGACCTTATAATAGTGTAAAAGCAATAGCAATAATTAGAAGGCACATTTCCAATTTTTCTTTTTCATTTTTTTCGGCTGGTGTTATATAGTTTGATGCTCTGGCAATGTGGGTGAGGCAGTGAACCGCAGTGAACCACAGTTCCCAGATGGCCACAGGACCAAGGAGGGTGAACAGCCCATACTTCAGGTGTGCTACATCACTCCACTAGCATATTTGGCAGGTGGGGGTTACACAGTGTGGTTTTTCCTCACAAGGTTTTTCAATTAGGATAGGCATTCAAATATATTCCCTTGTAAACCTATTAAAAGCCTATGATGAGCATATGTAGTTAATTTGTTCTGAAGTCTCACTCTGTGAGATTATCTCCTTGATTTGATCCTGGCCACAGGAGTTTCCTAGTGTCCATTTGCTAAGTTATGTGCAGGTGTAAACACATACACACACACACACACACACATGCATGCACATCTTGGGGACATAAACTTCCTTCCTTCTAGGACCACTTCTTGTTATCCATGTGTCTTGGTTACTTTTCACTCATTGCTGGGACAAATACCCAACACTCAAAAGGAAGGAAGTTTGTGGAGGTTTCAGTCCGTACTTGGCTGGCTCCAAGGCAGAGTGGCACATGGCATAGCAGTTCATGGCGGCAAAAAAGAAGGAAGAGCAAAGGGAAGGGGAGCAGCTCCAGCTTCTAGAAAGCTTCTCTTCCCTGTTTATATTGTAAACAAACTACCCTGGGGCTGGAGGTGTAGAACTCACACAACGTCCATGCCCTCCTCTAGAGCAGGGGGGTGATGTTTACAAACTAAGCACCCTGGCTCCCTGCTGAGTCACTTAATTCAACTTCCAAACTTCTCCAGTTGATACAATGTATCAGCGAGTACACCATGTATTATAATAACTGGACAGCTGTTAGGGTACATCTTTCTTAACCTATGTTAGCTCTTAGGTTGAAGATTCCCCCATCACTTTAGTTTGCCAAGATGAGCAGTCAGCACGTTGTGTTTAAAGCAGTTTTACTTTCATCTCAGCCTCCAAGCTACCTAGTTCTACCCTGTGCTCATCTCTGTCTTGGAAACATCGCTAACATAGGGAGAAGCTGAAACGTGCCACAGTTTGAGGGTTTCCTAAAATTAACCGTTTTTGATTGGCATTGAGTTTATTTTCCAAAGAACAACAGCTGACAAATTGACCAAATATTTTTCTATGGTGTAACAAATACGCTGCCTTTCCAAATTTATAAAATAATAGCCAAGTCTTCCTGGCTGTTAGAGTCAATTCTAAAAAACGTCAGTTTGTCGCACAGCACCTTATTTTGAAGTCTAATACCCATATGGCTATTAGTGTAGAAGAGGTTCAGCTCTAAATGAAAGAAATGATCAAGTTAGAGATTTTCTTTGTACACAAAAAGCAGAGGCTGTTCTAGTGCGCTATAGAGACAGAAAGCTACATTTCTTCTATCTTTCCATTCTTAACATTCACTAGTCACTTTAAAATACCATATCAAAGTTCCAAATAGAAAAATAGAGAAGCAATAGGGAGAGTCTCACATGGCCCTTTAAGACCACTTCCCAGAATTCTTATGCAACATTCAGGTGGAAAGCCTTCCTTGGCTAGAGGTTAGTAGGGACTAGCATGGCTACACAGAGCAGCGAGTGAGGTCTGGTAATCAAAAGCCCCAGGGAAATGTCTATATCTGTGCATGTGAGAGAGAAATATTGGAATGTAATTAGTAACTTGTAAAAACTTCTATATTTAATATTAAAGATTAATATTAACTTTGAGTTTGATTATACTCTGTGTGCTCAATTTATTTCATAAAATGATATTCAATATTTATTGGCTCCTTGGGCAATTTTTGAAAATTTGTATATGACTATTAAAACTAAGATTATTAAGTTTGGGAGATTCATTTGGGTGGGTTTATTTCTAGGAAATTTTCAATTTTCCAATTATTTAGCCTAAAGCTTTTTATAAAAAAAAAAATTAGTATAGTTAAATATTTTTTAAAAGTGGTGGACTATTATCTAATCATGTATTTATATCTCTCAGTCAGTCCCAATTAAATGCTATTCCCCCTTCAAAAGCCTAATTCAATAATTTCAATCTATGAGAGAGAAAATATTTGACCATTTCCCAAAACACTAGGATTGCTTCCATTTTATGTTTGTTATGTTGGTTAAACTAAAGATAGTAAATGAGGACATAAATATTTTAGTTTTTTAGGGGTTAAAAAAAGATCCTTACCTCCTACCCTGGGAAATAGACAGTTAAGAGACAATCAGGAAAGGTAGTTTTGCCCTTGGAATGATACCTATAGTTTTAAAACAAGTAATCTACATCAGATGAGCAAAGGGGTCAAAATGTTCAGGAAAGCAGTAACTACCTTCATTCATCTCGGATTATCAATGCCTACCACAGAGCCCAAGGCATGCAAAGTGCTCCCTGGGCAACCGCTGAATAAACTACTAAGAATACCACCTAAGTCCCATATCTGAACTAATCTATTTGGAATGTTTATATTATTTCATTCAAGAAGGCAACATTGTTTATGTGCAGTTTAAAGTTTTCATTTGCTTTTTGAGACAGGGTTTTGCTATGCAGTTCAGGCTGGCGTTGAGCTCACACTGTAGCCCAGGCTGATCTGGAACTCCCAGTGATCCTCCTGCCTCAGCTTCCCAAGTGCTGGAATTACAGTCATGTGCCATCCACGATGCCTGCCTTTGTTCCCTTTTTGTTTGCTTATAGTTATCTTACTGCTGATTGAACCTAGACTTTTCATCAGGAACTCTATCCCAGCCCTTTTCATTAACGCTTTTTAAAAATTTTGAGATTGACCTCTTAAAAATCTTTCTTGAAGGGGTCAGACACACTATAATGGCTGATACATTGTGTCAACAGGTGGATTCTAGAAGCTTAACTAAGTAACTCAGCAGTTCTGTGGCCTGGGTGCAAAGGGCGCCCCCTTACCACTGTAGGAGTTGTTCATTGTGTCTACTTAAGAAGTTTAGAAGTTTACTAAGTGACAGGATCTTCACTTTATAAACATCCTCCACCTATGCAAGAGGTGGTTAGTGAGGCTAAATACATCTTTTTCCTTTGAATTTGGGGGTGTTGGGTATTTTGTCTCAGAGGAAAAAAAGCACCTAAGACACATGCCATGTCTCATCAAGAAGAATTCCTTAAACCTTGCACATTTTTCTCACTGTAATACTAAAGCACAATTGTGCCCAGGAATGATCTTTCCCTAAATACCAGCTTTAAGGTGGAAGGTGTACTTTAGAGTACTTTAGTCCATCCCTCATTAAATCTTGAATGTTTCTTTATACAGCTTTCACTAAACCTTTCTAAAACTTAATTTTAGGGTGTAAACATACGTTGTCCCATGGAGACGTACACCATTCCATTTCTCATCTGTTTTGAAAAGACAAAAGTCTTTTAAATTACTTCTTTAATGTTAACCAGTAAACTGATTTGTTCAAAAGTAGAATTAATATCTTCTGTCGCTGAGGAAGGTAAACAGAGATACACTTCAGCAGTATCTTTGCTTGGAGCAGCACAAACACCAGCTCTAGAAATGCATCATTAAAATCCTGTAAACAGCTACTGGTAACACGACAAGAGTGGGAGGACAGTATCCAAATTTATTAAGATATAAACATTTCAAAATGACTTTGAAGAAATGAAGTTATAGTGCTTAAAAAATAGCTAAACTTAATTCACTTACGGCCGTGCACTCGATCTAATATTTCCGAATGGCCCTGTATCAATCTGCCAAATCACACTGCTGGGTTTAGCCTTCTGTAGCCACTGCTACTATACTTGTTTCATGAGACGCAAAGAAATAAAATATCCTGTTGGAAGAAGAGTTTGAGAGTCAGAGAAGAGCTATCAATATTTTTAATGTACTAAATGAATTTTTCATTTTAGTGAAGTATGTATGAAGTAAAATTTGCCACACTGATTACCTTGAAATGTAGAGTTTGGTGGCATTAGGTACATTTGCCTTGTTTCGTAGACATCACTACAGTTGATTTCCAAAGCTTTGCAGCATCCGAGCTGAAACATGTGCCTATTAAAATTGAATCATGGGCTGGGAAGACAGCTCAGCAGTCTAAGTACCTGCCTGGCAAGCACAAGGACCTGAGTTCAATCCGCGGTACCACATGCTGTGCCAGGTTCCAAACTAGGTGCAGTAGTGCACGCCTGTAATTCCAATGCTGGGGAGGCTGGGAGAAGATCACTAAGAGTCTGAACTGTATAGCAAGACCCTGTATCAAAGAAAATTTTTTAAAAATTGAACCAAACATTGCTTTCTCTCCCCTAGCTTCCAGTGACCACACTTCTACCTTCTATTTGACTATCTTAGGTAATTCAAACAAGCAGAACCACACAATAGTTTATTCTGTGTCTAGCTTATTCCACCTACCATATTGCCTTCAAAATTTATCCATATGGCATCATGTATACACATATCCACGTGTCCATGTGTCCACATATCCCACAGCACGGATCAGCCTTTTATGGCCAAAGAGTATCCCATTATATATCTATACTTCACTTTGATTCTTAAATCTTCTATGCATGAACATTTGCGTTCTCATTTTGATTTCTGTGAAACAATGCATGCCTAATTGATTAACACGTAATATATAATGTAGGCCTTTGGCATGGCCTATATGCTTTCAGTTCTTTGGGTGTTGACTCAGAAATGAATTCGTTGGGTCACACAGGAATTTCATTTAAAGAACTGGGCAGGGAAATTCTGCCCAGTCTTCTGCAGCATCTGTATTGTTGTGCAATCCCTCCAACAGTATACAAGGCCGTGAGCTTCTTGACCCTCTCACTACTGACTACTATTTTAGGGAGAGTTACATATGTAATATATATCCCTAAAATAGTAATGTTACATATATGTATACTACAATATTACATACATGTATGAGTGTGTACACTGTATATATAATGTACATATGCATACATATTTAATGTAACATCTACATTATATAGAAAACATTCATGTATATATGTTGTAGACGTGGCTGAGAACTGCAAAGGCAACTCAGTGGTGCCTCACATTTTACCATGGCCTTTGACAAAATCTCTTACAGCAAGAACTGGTGCTGAACTTTAAAACTATAATGGAGGTTATTTTGGTTTTTTTTATTAAACGTGAAATTCTGACCCCCAATTAAATGGTGACAGACAAAGAGGAAAGGTGAAGGAAGGTGCTGTTTTTACAAAATAAGGGCACAGCTGGTCACCTCTACCAGCCTCCCTCTAACTTGAAACTGAAAGAGAAAAAATAAAATAAAACAAACTAGGACTGGGCTGAGAAGACACAGGGTTTCTGATTCCTGTGGTCTGCCTAACTCTTACCAAGGAATTAGACAGTACCTTCTTCTTCCTCCGAGCAAAATACACAGGGACAACGCACACACACACACACATACACACACACACTGAGTGGGCATATATATCATACTCTACCACCACCATAGAAAATACAATCAATCTAAGTATTTTAAGGTGGAAGCAAATGAACTATCCAAATTATAAGAGCTCTATTGTTTACAGAAGAATGCTTTCAAAAAATACCATGAAAGTCTACCATCTTAAAGGGTTCTACCAAATTTCATCCAGGAATGGTGGCACATGCCTGAAATTCCAACTACCTGCGAATCTGAAGCACAATGACCACATGAAAGCACATATTCAAAACCAGCCCAGGCAACATAATGTGACCTGTTTCAAAATTAGTAAACAAACAAATGGAGCAATGCACTAGGTAAAGCAATCGTAATACGAGATGCTGGTCCCAGAATGCTGAGCTCCTGCCCCAGATTTGAGCAGCAGTGTCTTGGCCCAGGGTGGCTCAGGTAGAGGAGTCATGGTGCGGCTCTTAGGCGTCCCCTGACATTGAAGCTGTTTACATCTGACAGTACCTTCTTTGTCTCATGAAATCGTAGGACAAAATCACAAAGAAAGAGGAAATTAGGGGAGAGTTCGTTAGAAGTAAAAAGCTCTCAGGGGATATCCACCAAAAGGAGGTAAAGTCCTGCGTGTTTTCCTTACATAAATAAGCAGACTACAGGGACTTGTTTTAAGCAAGTGGCTTTCTGAATATTGGCTTAAAGGCTGTAACTTATTTAGCGGTTCACAAGAAAATGAGCTCATAGAAAACTGGTCACAACATTTTAGATCTTCCCAAGTGCAGCTCAGAAGTTAGAAAGCAGCCATCATCTACCTGAGTACAACTTCTTCCTAGGAAGAGAGGTTCATATCTGTGTGTAACCTTTATCTTTTCCTCCACGGTTTCCAATGTTTCTCAGTTTAACTAGCTGTGTAATTTGAATTTCCCATTATCTGAGATGCATGGGCTAGTTTCCTTTCTGCTGCTGACGCTACCTTAGGCTTTCCTCTGTTACAATACGTTTTCTCTAGAGTTTGAATCTAAGCCTTGACAGTTCTGCCTTAGCACTTCTGAAAATTTTTCTTGAGTCACTTATTTACTTAATCTTATTTTGCATATCTGGTACAGAGTCTCACTACGTAGCTTGAACTTACAACGATCCTCCTGTTTCAGCCTCCCCAGAGCTGAGATGACAAGCGTGAGCCACCACATCCGGTCTTGGTGGCTGGCTCAGGGCACACAGGAAGTGTTTCGCACTTCCATTATGAAGTGTATTCTAGTCTACATGCAAAATTTTAAATACATTTGCTTAAATATATCAAGAAAAGCATGAGGTGCTGGGGTTTTAACCCAGGTCCTTGTGCTTGCCCAGACAAGTACACAGACTGCTGAGTTATCTCGGTGGCCCTTTTCTCGAGTCAGATCTCTTCATGGCTTTTCCAAGAAGCGAGTTCATCAGCTATCTCATTGACTCTGAACCTTCCCCAGCCATAGTCAGCTCTGCTGATCTCGTGAGATTTGTATTCGGGGAGAGCTCCTCTCAGCACAACCTGTGTCACAGGCCATCTGGTATTGTCTTGGCAATACCTAATGCAGAATTCCTAAGAAGGAAAGGCGACATCATACCTGCTTCAAGGGAAATACGTATCCAACAAGTGCTAAAGCTTTTCAAGTGCTTTTTCCAGAGGATTTCAACCTGTATTAAAGGGAGAATAAAGACTAGTGGAACCAAAACTCTACTATTTGAATGAAATCCATTATAAAGTGTATTCTAGTCTACATGCAAAATTTTAAATACATTTGTTGAAATATATCAAGAAAAACATGAAACTGAACATGCCCTACCAATTCTTCTTACTGGGTGTATAATGAAGCTATCCCTAATAGCAACCAGTGGGATGTTTTCAGAAAGATGAGCCACTTCCGTTTGTCTCAGCTGTGTATGTGTGTCGTCCCAGAGACCATGCAACAAGTGTCTGTTTCCTACCAAGAAGACTCAGAGCTGCTAAGCAGTAACCAAAACTGTTAGGAAGGGCCGGGGATCCAGTCCAGCGGTTTGCTCCTTGGCTGGCATCTGTGAACCATTAGTTGGCTCCCTAGCACCACAAGCAAATAAAACAAAGCAAATAAATTAGAAAAAAAAAGAAAAAAAACAGCCAAATGTTTTGGAGAAAAGAAGAAAAAATAAAGACAATAAACAACAACGGAAAGTAATTCTAATGCAATGACAATCAATGCAATATTCATTTATGTATGTATATTTTGGTAGAATTTTCATGATTGGTCTTCCATGAACATGAAAGCTTTGCAAATACTGGCTCCAAAACACCCAGGTGTCTTGATCTTGGGCTCTTCCATTTTTAACACTCCTGTGTGTGGGTGACACAGTTCCCCCAATTTATTTGATTTTTATGGACATGTTAAGGAGCAATATTGCCAAAATAGCTGCCAAAAGATTGACTTGGGAAGGAAGAACACAGAAAGAGAAGATAGAAGAGGCACCAGAAACCAGCATGTAGGTGGGATTATTGTTGGACACAACCTAAAATCCCCACTGTGGAGGAATAAGAAAGGTGCTGGTGACCAGGAAGGGACACTAAGGATGAAAGACAAAAGCTTGGTCTGTGTTTCTATTTGTATGAAAGGCTTTGTGCCAGGAGAGATTACTGTGCAAGAAAGATTAAGGGGCCTTGGTGTATAAGATCAAGCACAGAGGGAAGACGGCAGCTATGGTTCACAGGGGAAACACTGCAAAGCCAGGCTGCGCTATGAGCCCTCCTGGGGTCCTGTTACTTATCTAGTGCATTCACATTTTAATATTTATTTGTGTTGATGCTTCTTAAGGCTAAATCAAAGCCACTTAAGACCTAATGAGGAAGCTCAAAAATACTCCTAAAATGCCTTTTGTACGGATTACTAAAACAAATAAAAATTAAGCAAATTGGCACAATCCAAGTCATTAAAATAGCCTGAATTTTCTTGAGTGTTGTCTAAAGAAAGGAATACCTTTTATAATTTTCTACAATAAAACAAACTAAATGTTAAAGGGTATGGTAAACTTTACTAATATCTTTGTAGTATTTTACTTACTTGGAGTAGATTACCAAGTCACTATATTTTAATGGGAAATAAATATATTGGTAATTTCTCTTAATGTTTGAAAACTTTTAAAAAATATGCATAGTTCACTAATGTATCAATTCTGGTTTCTGAGGACAACCCGCTCAGGCCCCCCTCCTCTCCCTCTCTCAGACAGGAGCTTTCTCTCCCTCAATAAATATATTCTGTTCATAACCCCTGTTTGTTATATTCTGTTCATAAAAAAATTCTGGTTTCTCTGTGAGCTGCCTAGAAACCTATGCATAATACTCACTTATTAATATCACTAAAGGCATAATGTCATTGCTGATTTTTAGCAAATAGAAGACGGTAGAACATAGACAACCCTCCACCTGTAAGGTACAAGTAACATTCCTCCACCCAACTCATCAGGCTACAGATGCCTGAGACCGCAGGGTCAAACCCAGAGCCCTCAAGTCAAAGCACACTAGGATCTCAAATGAATCTCTAGTGCCTCATCAAGTCGAAGCTATGGAGAGCTTTCCAGGGGCCACACACTAGAGTTCCCTAGACGCGGGTCCCTGTAGAAGTTTCCTCCTTAAACATATTAGTTGTTTATTGCTGAGTTATCTGCAAGCCCATCAGCAAGCTAATCTTTAGCCAAAGAATATTGTGAAATAGAAATAGAACACACTCATGGCTTTTGTGAGCGTTGGATTTCCTGAAAGAGAGAGGTGCCACTGTCTCCTCAATAGTGAAGTGGTGACATTTACAAAAATCCATCTGCATTTGCACTCCTACTCTCACCATTGCCTATTTCAAAATGAAGACAGGTCTGTGTCTCTTCACACTGAGTATCATTACTAAATCAAAGTTCTTCTCTCCCCTTGGACAGCAAACCATCATTTTCCCTCAGTCTATCTGCCTCCTCTTTCCCTTGGACTTTAAATGTGCTTTGGTGACTCTAGTGCTACAAATATACAAATGCCAGACAAGCCATCACCCACCCCTGATCAGTGATCTTCCTTCCTTTGAATAACCTGCCTCTTTCTTTACCCAATGGGAGAAATATTTGGAAGCATTCAAGTGTCTGTTGCCCACATTCCTTTCTGGTCACTTAGCCCTCAACATCCTCAAGATCCTGTATTCTGCCTCTCAGTAGCATCTCTAATAATGACCAAAAAATAAGAGTAGCAAGAAGAAGATACTACTAGTAACTATGAACAACTTCTACAGCAAGTGGACATACTGTAGGACTGGCTGTTTCTTCTGCAAAATCTTGATGGATTTAGTTACTTCCTTTGTAGACAGGAGGTGAAGAGATGAATTTAATTCTTGAGGAAAGCCAAAGGAGGGAAAGCCAAAAAGTGATGTGGGAGAGGACAGGGGTCATCACCCTTTATCGTGGGTGATGACTGACTCATTGTGACCACTGGCTCTCCAGCTGATCTAACCACTAAATGCATGCCACTAAAGGATGCCACTAAAGGATGATTGCAGGTGTGAAATCCAGACTGGCTTCACATCCAGGACAGAGTTGATGAAACAGAGATACATAGAGGGACGTTCTTACTATGAATTCCTACGTCTCTTACTGTGGGTATTATTTCATAAAGAAATACTGTTTTTTCAACACTTATTATTCCAAGCATTGATTTTACAAAAGGTATTGCATATTTTCATCTCTGTTCTACAGAAGAGGATGCTGAAGCTTGGAACATTTTAATAATCTGTCAGAATTTGCAGAACTTTTAAGTGTTGAGGCAAGAATTTATACTACCTTATAGTTAATAGATTGTTGATTTATATTAGTGGAATTTGCATAGCTTGAGAGGCAGTGTGGATTTTAGTGAACTCACTTATGAATATGTTATTCATCACTGCTCCTTCTGGTATTGGTTACTGTCTTAAATGCTAATATATAAGCAAAGACTGGGGCTGGTGAGATGGTTCAGTGGTCTAAAGCACCTACTTGGAACAAGCTTAGCAAAGCACA
>NDGM011255626.1:9323-21220 GCA_002564305.1 Octomys mimax | reverse complement strand
GCCTGACTGCTTTGCTTAAGCAGGCACTTAAACAACTGAGCTAATGGGCAGGCCCCCTGCACTTCTTATATATGATTCTTGGGTAAGTCATTGTAAAATATTATTATAAAATGTGTCCCATGTTATAGTCCTTGTTAAAAAAAATGTCAAAATTGGTAATAGCATTGGGGTTAGTACTGTGATATTGCCTGGTCACATGACTTAAGAACCTTTGCAATTAATTTGAAAATGTCTTGAAAGACTGGCCAAAGGCAGCCCTTGTATGCTATAAACTATCTTGGAGACTCTGATTGGAGCCTGAAAAATCAGAGTACTGATGAAAATGCTGTGAGGCAGTCCAGTATCTATTGTGCTTTGGCAGAAATTTGATCTGAATTTTGCTTGTGTTTGGAGATATTTCCTGGGTGGATTAAGAAAAATTTCAATGCACTCTACTATTAAAAGGTTGACATAATTAATGTTGAGAGCTTTTGGCCAGATCTAGGTTTAAAATTAAGCCCAAAGAGCCAGTAAGGTATTATACATTTGGCCAGAAGAGTGACTCTAATACCTTTGATTATAATGACAACATAAAAAAATTGTCAAAAACAAGACATTGTAAAAATAAGCTAAATCTTTTCACCTAAAGATGAATATATTTAAATTCTACCAAAAAATCCCTGTTCTTTAGTCTTGCATGCTTTATAAATTGTCAATAAAAAAGACTGATTATAATATTTTTAAATATTTTATGTTGTCTTTATATATGTTTGTAATCAGGTTAAAATATTGTTTTAACCTTAAATTTTTATCACTCTTTAAAATTTTGGTTTTGGTGCAAAAATAAATGCAAAATGTATGCAATATATAATCGAATCTTTGGATATTGATATTTCCAATATTTATACTCTCCTTACATTTTCTGTTACAGACCAATCCTTTTACTTTGAAAACACTGAGTAGGTGACTATGAATTATATTATACCCAAAGCCAAAGGCACCACACAGGGAGAGACTCACTTACTAAACTGATCTCTGTGATAGTTGCAGACCTCTAGCCCAATTTCTCCAAAACATTCAACACAAAAGCACAAGGAATGTGAGAAAACAAGGTAATATGATGCTTCAAAAATAATGTCTAACTCCTCAAAAGCTGTTTTCATGTAACCTGAAATGGGGTAATTTTCAGGCAAAGAACTAAAAATCAAGAAGTTAAAATATTTGAAGAAATCAAAGAAGAAACACATAAGAAAGAATAAGTTGCTAAGATGTTCAGTGAGCTCAAAGGACTTGCAAATAAGCAAATGAAAGATTCAGTTAAGATTTTCAATGATCTTAGAAGACAAAAACATCTGATTGAATTAAAGAAGACAATGCAGTGTATGAATGATGGCTTTAGTAAAGAATCAGAGCTCTGACTAGAAATCAAAGAAGTGAAAAGCACAATTAAAAGTCAAGCCAGTAGACATGGCCAAACGGAAGGCAGACAAGAGGATTTGAGGACAAGAATAACGAAGTTGGTTACTTCCTGGGTGACACTCTAAAAACAACAGAAGGCATCAGAGGCTGATTCACAAGCTCCTAGATACTCCTGAGAGAACAAATCTAAGAAGTACGAGTGTCAAGGAGAGACTGGACAAGGAAACTAAAGGCATAAATATCTTTATCGCTGGAATCATTGTTTTTTAGAAAAGGAAATCTAGACATTGAAATGACATTTGGGTATATGAGGTATTTAGAACTTCAATAGAGCTAACAGAAAATTACCTCTGTATGACATGTCATAGGCAAAATCCCAGAAATTTTTTAAAAAGAGAACATTAAAAGTTATTTTTAAAAATCATCATCTTTAAAAAAGGATAGTCTTTCTTAACGACAATAGATTTCCTAACAAAAAAGCTTAAAGGGCAGTAAATCTTTAGGTAAAGCTTAAGAGTACTAAAATATTGGACAATCTAGACTACTATATCCTGCAAAATTATACTTTACAGTTAATGAAGAAGTAAAAGCCATCTACAAAGAAGAGCATTTAAAGAAATTCATGACCTAACCAAAATCATAAAAAGTAAGCAAGATAATTCTAAAAAATGTCAACAATATCAAAAAGCACAAAGGAAAGAAATCATATAACTGGAGGAGTCTTAAGTAAAAGGAAAATAGAAAAAGTTACTGAAAAATAATAAAATGATAGTTATTACGAACTACCTTTCAAAAATAACACTCAATATAAATAGTCTTGACTCCATAATCAAGAAATAGATTGCATCACAAAGCAAATCCCTTTATGTGTTGCCTGCAAAGACACATTTCGTCCACAAAGACACACACAGACTGAAAATGAAGGTAGAAAATGATACTGCATGCCGAGCTCACAAGCAAGCAGCCGTAGCTAACCTAATTTAGACAGTGGAAACTTTGAGTCAAACTGATTAGAAGAGATGAAGAAGGTCACTCACTACTTTTGATAAAAAGCATTCATCAGTAAAAGATAATAACTGTAAATATAAATGCGCTGAATATCAAAGCCCCCAAATTTCATTAAACACAAAATGTTTGATGTACACAACCAAATAGGTATCAATAAAGTCAGAGTTTGGGAGTTCAATAGACAACTCTCACAAAGAGACAGATTAGCCCAAAATAAAAACTCAGCAAAGAAGTATCCGAGCTAAACCATACCACTGAACAAATAGACTCCACAGATAGCTTCGTAGTTTTATCCAACAATAGCAAAGTACAAATTCCTCTCAGTAGCCATGAAACTGTCTAAAACACAGACCATATTGCAGTCCATAAATAGTGTTTAAACAAACATGAAAGAACTGAAATCATCTCTCTCATCCTATCAGATCACAAATAAATGAAAATGACAGTTAACATAAAATGAAACCATAGAAACTTATGAAAAATTATGGAGATTATATAATATACTTTTGAAAATCAGGAATGAATCAGGCAAGAAATCTTAAAAACCTTAAAATCAAGTGACAGCGATAATAAAACATGCCCAAACTATGGGAGACATGGAGAAAAGAGTTAAGATGAAATTTATTTTTAAAGAGGAAAAGCAACGGGGCATGGTGACTCAGGACTGTGATCCCAGCACTGGGGAGACAGAAAACAGGAGAATCACTATGAGTCTGGGCTATGTAGTGAGACCCTGTGCCAAATACATAAAGAATGAAAAACAAAAACTAGAACAAAGACAGAAGCAAAGCAATATAAGGCTGTACAAATGGTGCAGAATTTCAGAGCAAGAATGGAATGCTAACAATTGGTGTTATATTACATATCGTTATTGCCAAATTTGTTGCTCAGACTGCCAGCTATAACATGCAAAAGTGATCGATTACATATTCGCTCTGACTCTCAGAAAACCTTGATTTCTGTCCTTTGCTCTTTTGACTTTTTAAAAAAGTTTAATTTCAAGAGAGTATAATAATAATAATAATAATAATAATAATAATAGATCAGACGTTAAAGACAGCATATATAGGAAAGAGGAAGGTGACAGGTATTCACCTGCTGTTGTTATTTGCACATTGTTATCCTCAATGTAGTTGCTCAGATTACAGCTATTAGCATATAAAGTTAGTCACAATAAAAAATGTAAACATCAACTGCTAATTTAAAAATCTGATAGAAATTAATAGTTCAGTCCTCTCAATTATCCTGTTTATATACTTACATAGTTTCCCCTTTCCTTTTATTCTTATCTTTTAAAAGGAATTTTAAAGTTTTGAATGGCTGCATTAGAAAAGTAGCAATCCCCTGGGCTGGGAGCTAGCTCGGTGGCATACACGCCTGCCTGGCAAATGCAAGGTACCAACTTCAACCTCTGGTACAGCATGCTGCGCCAGCCTAGAACCTCACACATGCAGTGCTGGCCCAGAAACCAGGCCCGGTGCTGCATGCCTGTGATTCCAGCAGTGAGGAGGCTGAGACAGGAGGATCACTGAAAACACTACAAGAACTGAATAGTGAGATCCTGTATCAATAATAAAAAAGCAATCCCAAAGGAATAATGAAATGATGAGTATCAAGTTCATAGAACCATGAAAGCAACCCAAATCCAAAACTTGTAGAGGGAAAGAAATTATAAAGATGAGAATAAACTGGAGACAAAAGCAACACTTAGCAGGTCAGTGAATCAAAGAGTTAGCTCATGGAAAGGGAAAATAATGTCAATAAATAATTAGCTAAATTTACCATCCCCCAACAAATAGCAATGTAAAGACCCATATCAAGGGGATTAGAAATGTAAAAAGAAAAATCATGTTAGACAGCACTGAAATCCAAAGTTAGAAAAAACTTTAAAAAGCTTATATTTGAATAAATTGGGCTATTTATGCAAAATGAATTCCTAGGCATATTATCACTAAAATTTAACCAGAAGATATAAAAACCCCGAATAGACTAAAAACAGCTAATTAAACTGAGGTTGTAATTTTAAAAATCTATCAACTAAGAAAATCCCAGGAAACAGTAGATTCACCAATAAATTTTCCAGAACTTCAGTGAAGAAATAATGACAATATTCAAACACTGCCAAATTCATTTCTTAAAGCCAGCATTTTCCTATTACCAGAAATGAACAAAGACTGAAGAAGAAAAAAAGAAAAAAATGAGCCAATATTCTTAATCAACATAGATGAAAAGACTCCCAACTAGAAACTGACAGAACACAACAAATCATACAAAAGACCAGACATTCTAGCTAAGTCAGCTTTATCCCAGGAATGCAAGAATGACCCAACATGCGACACACATCAATCAACAAACATAATACATCATGCAAGTAGAATGTTTTTTAAAACTGCATGAGCAGCTCAACAGATGATTTTTAACCAAATGCAACATCTATTTATAATAATTTCTTTCTTCATAAGAAACCCAGATGAAAATAGGTATGAAAGGACATTATGTCACTCATGGAGAAAATCCCAGAGCCTTCCCTCTACAATCAGGAGCAAGGCAATGGTGACCACGTTACTACTTTTGTTCAATAAAGTACTGAAAATTTTAACCAGAGCAATTAGGCAAGAGAAAGAAATGAAGAGAATATAAAAAAAAGAAAGGCAAATGTCAAACTGTACATGATATGATGCTTTATGTAGCAGATCCAAAGAACTCCACCAAAAGACTCATAACTGTTAAACACATTCAGCAATGTGACAGGATACAAAATCAGCAGACAAAAATTAATAATCGGGGCTGGGGAGATAGCTCAGTAGAATAAGTGCTTGCCTGGCCAGCGCAAGGGCCCGAGTTCAATCCCTGGTTCCAGAAAAAAATCAATAGTGTTCCTATCCTTTAACAATGAACTCACAGAAAGATAAATCAGGAAACCAATCCCATTCATTTTAGCCTCAGAAGAAATTGAACACTTAGGAACTGACTTCACAAAAGACATGGTAGACCTCAATAATGCTGACTTTACTACTCTAAAGAAAGGTATTGAAGAGGACATTAAAAGATAGAGACATTCCTTGTTCCTAGAGAGGTGAAATAAGTTTTCTGAAAATGATCACATTACCAAAATGATACATAGTTTTAATGTGATCTCAATGAAAATACCGACAGCGTTCTTCAAGGAAGTATAAGAAACAATCCTAAAATTACTGTAAAGCTAGAAGACAGTAAAAACAGCAAAGGCAACCTGGATGCCAAGAGCAAAACAGAAGCCAGCACAATCCTGAATTTTAAGGTATACTAAAAAGCTGCAGTAATAATATAGCATGATTCTGGCACAAAAATACACATGTAGACCAATGGAATAGAACAGAAGACACAAAAGTATTCCATGTGCCTTTAGCTATCCAGGTTGTGACAAAACAGTTAAAATCAAGCACTGGAAAAACTATGATCTTGTAAACCAGCGGTAGTGGGAAAACAAGTTATCCACATGCAGAAGAATGAATCTAGATAAATGTTTCTCATCTTGTATTAAAATAAAATATAAATGGACCAAAGACTTAGATACAAAAACAAAAATGCTGTCTTATAGAAGAGAAGATAGGTGAATCACTTGTGGGTGTAGTTGTGAGCAAAGACTTGCTGAACAGAGCCCACGCAAGGTGGATTCCTACTTCATGAAATCAGTTTTGGGCTGAATATCTCAGTTTAATTTTACCACCAAGCCTTTTCTTCATGAAATTTACATTTTTCTAGAGAAACCTGTCTTAATTTCTTCTGCTTCAAAATTGAGTGGTTGGGGCTGGCGAGATAGCTCAGCAGACTAAAGTGCCTGCTTAGGCAAGCTTAGGCAAGCTCAGGGACTGGGATTCAATCCCCAGCACTAAGTGCCACACCAGCTCTACCCATAGGGTGGGCTGTGCCAGCCACAGAGACTGGGCATGGGGTCGAGTGCCTGCAATCCCAATGCTGGGGAGGCTGAAAAGAGGAGGATCACCATGAGTCTGAGTTGCATGATCAGACCCTGCAACAACCAAAGACATTAAAAATATTTGAGTGGCACATGTATGTTCGATTTCTTGAACACTTTTTGAGTATACTGTGGTCCACCAACAGCAATGTGAAGTGTGAGTGAGCAAAACACCTTTGATTCAGACCTCTGCACAAACCTCCCTCCCTCAAGTGCTGAAACCACCAGCTCATTTCTCTGATGCTTCCCTTGATTATAGAATGTGAAGAGTGTCCACTTTCCAGGGAAGCTGGGGGCATAGAGAAGATATTTCCAAAATGTTTTGTACTGACTTTGCTGTAGTCGCTTGACAACTTTGTGTAGCCTCGAGCTGACTGACTAGCTGTAAACTAAGCAATTGTGTGGTGGTAAATGCTTGCCTGTGGTTGTCTGGTGAAGCAGCACCAATGCAGGTTGTAGAGTTAGTGACATCTGTGGTAGCAATTTTCTTGCTTAACGCCAGCCCAGCACTGAGCATTGAGAGCTTTTGTTTTTCTCTTTCCAAAAATATACAGGTCCACAGGGAGAGAGTAGCCATGAAGTCTCCTCAATCCCACATTTACTTGCAGCATAGACAGCTTTCATTCCTAGAAGAAAATAATTCTTACTGTGATTTGTATCTTCCATTTATTGGCTATTTGGCCTGGATTTTCTTTTCTTTTTTTTTTTTAATTATAGGGCAGTATTACAATAGATAATTAGGAATTTTAGCATAGTTTTTGCTCCAGTTCTTTCTTTGATTGGTGTACGCAACTGCAACTAACTGCTACTGTATCTCCTTTTTCTGTTCTTACATCTGCTGGGTGATAAGGCCAAGTGGCAAGCAGTCTGCAGTTCTGCCCTTCAGGTAAAGAGGCTTGAGTCCCAGGGGAGGGGTGCGTCTGTGCCTGCCGTGAACCATCTTGCTCTCTGGGACCGCAGATGAAGCACAGCCCGACTTTTAGGGCTACCTGGCCAACACTCGCTCCTCCCCTTGGTTAATCTAGCTTGCTTCAAAAATTAACTGTTTTCTCTTTTTGCCAAAGAGTTACTGCTTTCTTTTATTCAGGCAGGTTATTGTTGTCATTGCTGTTTTAACCTGCTTTGCCTGCCAACCTCTAGGAATGGAGCTGCTGAGAAGGAGGGTCATCGGATGCTCAGCTAAGGGCTGTGGTTCAACCAGTTATTACTACTGTATTTACAGCAGACCTGCAGGGACCTCATCTAAACACAAAGATCGATAATGACTTATGGAGAATATTAAAACCAGAAATGCAAGGTTGTCAGTGCTAAACTAATTACTCAGAAGTTTAAAATACAGCATTTTCAAGTAGGGTCACCGTGCTGCATAGTGATGACCCAGATAACTCTTCTATTTCTGTCACAGCAAGTCACCACAATGTTAGTGACTTAAAATAACACAAATGTATTATTGTCCAGTGCTAAGGATCAGAAATCTGGCCTGGGTCTCACTGGACTAACATCAAAGTATCAAAGGGACTGAGTTCCTTCCTGAAAAATTAGGAAAGAATCAGCTTTCTTTGAGCCTCTCTGGGCCACTTGCCCTCCTTGATTGATGACCCGCTGCACCGTCTTCAAAGCCAAAAGCATTGCACCTCTCTCACCTGCCTTGCATCGAAAAAGTTCTCTTACTTCTCATAGCCCAGGAAGGCTTTCTCCTTTCAAAAATGCTGATGATCAGATTAGTCATACCAAACAGGTCATGCTGTTTCCTCTCTTGAGATTCTTAAAGTTAGTCCCTCTACAAACTTCCTTTGCGAAATACATGTAAAGCAAGAGATCTGTGTATTTTGGGGACTAACAACTCTGGAGAAATATTTTCTGCTTACCGGAAATGGCGACCAGTTATTTTGGTTTTTATATCTTACCCTTTTCCCTCAACAATATCACTATACAGAGATCCTCAGCTCTCCTCTTACATATGAGGAAAACACGGCTGAGAAGTGGTACAGCCCAAGGTGACCTAGGCAAGAAGTGTCAAAGCTCATATTTGAACCGAAGTCATCTAATTCTTCAGTGTATGTTCTTACCCACTTCCTTCTGCTGTCAGTCTTATCAAGGATTCTGTAAACTACTGTAATTCTGTCATTTAAAAGAATTTCCATGGCAACAGTTGGCTTACTGTGGTGGTACTAGAGGGGTTTTATTTTATTCTCAGAAAGAAACAAGATACAATGACTTATAGCTTACATTGAAAATAAAAATTACTTCGGATGTCATGTCCTGTCAGCAGTGACCCCCATGCAGTAACAAAAGAAAAGTCCTGCTGAGGATATTGCTAGAATCCAGCTGCTGGCTCCTCCAACCTGTGTCCACTGCAGTCCCACACAGGATGAAAGCTACAAAAATAAATCAGTGAAAGCTAAATGAAGCCTCTCCACTATAGCTGAATTGACTCAGACCTGTCATTCAGAGCAAAAAAAGTGGCAAATACAGAGTGCATTCCATTGTAATCTCAGCTAGACGCACTGTCATGGTGGAGAGAGAGGAAGAGCTCACAAGGGCCGTGCCTTACAAAGCCACTCTCTGAAAAACAACTCAGCTTACCTCAGTTTCCATGGAAATGGTCCCAAATGACAGAAAGATCAAAGCGAGTGGACCTAGAAGAGATTTATTCTGTTTCATCACATCTTTTTCTAATTGTTTCTATGCATTTCAGAACGCACTTCCTATTATATTCTGAGGACAGGAACTTACTCAACTTGTAGCCACATTCATTAAGAGCCAATAGGAAGCAAACGATTCATAAATGTTGAGAGAATACAATTGAGTGTTTGTATTACCCTGGAAGGGGGGGTTCTCAAATACAGCCTACAGATTGGTAGAATTGCTTGTCAACTCAAGAGACCTAAACTATATAGATGTTCCATATTTATTGTAGAAATTATTAATTACAAAGTCTGTAATCAGGCCCAGACAGTTGGGTTTCTTCTGAACTTATGTGTGTTTTGATGAGTACTAAAGTTTTACAATGATCATCTAGCCTATATACAAGTTCATAGGCAACATGCTTCACACATTTGTCAAAGGCAAGCCTGGATTTAGTATTCCCCATAAAAAGCAAGACAAAAACTTCTTTTGTTTATTTTAGCCCTCCTCTGGCCAAAATTACTTTTGTTCTTACAATAGCAGAATGAGCTCCACCCTTACAAAACATGGCTTTGTAATAGAAAACTATCCAGCTTGTCTTTAAGATGCAGATCTATCCAGGATAACTCAGGGGACTAGAAAGAGAGAGAGAGAGAGAGAGAGAGAGAGAGAGAGAGAGAGAGAGATGACTTCTGACAAACACCTGAGTAGAAGAGAAGATGTGGGCCCCAGTGATTGCCTCAGGCACTATGACACTGTGGTAAGAAAGGAAGATTGGGCTGATTTGTACTGAAGATGGTCCTCTGTACCACGCGCCAGCCAGCCCTTTGCATGGACACTGTCAGTGTTCTTGGCATGGACGATGAGGCAAGATCCGTGGCACATGTCCTGTTCACTGAGCTTGGCTATTATGCTTTCAACAAAAACAAGAACATCTTTCTGATTTTTGATTCTAGGTGACAAGCATGTGACCAGAAAGACAGAGCAGAAAATGAGAAAAGCTGGAGGGGAAAAAATTGGTGGCCAACAGAAGTATTTTGTATAGCTGAGAAGGCAAAACCTTAACAAGGTTCAAGGCCCTGAATCACAGAAAGATGGTGGTGTCATTATAGCTCTGTGCTGCTGCTGCTGCTGCTGCTGCTGCTGTCGGTAGTAGTACATCTTTGCAACTGTGGGGAACCTCTTTGTGTACATGACACATTTAATACCATTTTCCCCCTTCCCACCCATCCCTTCCCTCATCCCCCTAGTCTCTCGGTTACTTTCCCTTTTGAAACAGATTTATCTCATTTCTCATTATCTATCTTTTACTTTGCTCTTTATGCCTTAGACTTCTCATGTAAGAGAGATCATGAAATAGCTAGCGTGAGCGTCTGATTTGCCTCACTTGTCGTTACTCAGAGGATAAAGCAATGTGGCGGGAAATACTGGTTTTAATGAAACAATGAGAACACCCAAAGTGTGCTATGAACTAAGACAATGTGAACCAATCTCTACTTCAGTGTGAGCTTATATGCAAAGATTATGGATAAATTAAAAATAATGTGAACACAACAAAAAATAAAACAACAATGACAAGACAAAGGCAGTACCTCAACTATTAACAACTGGGCAAGCATTTGATACCCTGATTTCGAATATGGAATTCATCTCTTCAGTCCGTAGCGCAAATGGAGAAAGTGACTGCAAATATTCTGAGCTCTGAATATAATTCTTTTAGGAATTGATGTGGATTAGCAAATAATGCAATTTATATTTATGATATTCCTAATATAAATATCATTATTGTTCTACAATTTAAAAAATGATTAGAATTTTGCCTAACATTAAAATTATCTGCCCTTCCCCTCGACCATTCTTCAAAAATGAACCCACTGAGGGGAAAGAAAAAACAAATCAATTATTGCTTTGTAAATCAGAGTTCAGCTGGGATAGGGTACTTAACGTGAATGCATTATTCACGTAATGCGTTATTGCATTTTCCATTCCAATAATGTGGAAATAACAGATTTAATGAAAATGGTGTAATGGGGTAGAGTAATGATTTTATCCTTGAGCCAAAGTCACTTTTTTTTTCCTCCACGGGATGGATTGAAGAGGTAGATTAAGCAAAACCTCACCTGGTGAAAACTGCTTTTGCAAGTAGAAGTGGCACACAGCTGGCTTTAACTGCTATGATTTGCTTACCCGTATGTGGTATTATATAAAATAAAGACGAGCCGAAACAGGGGAGTGCGAAATGCAGTTTTTAGTATATCTCCACTGTCAGCAATGAAAATTGCATTTCTGAAACCAGGAGTATCACTGATGAAAACATCCTCCGACATGCGCAACACTGCCTTGGGAAAAATTCTTCCAGAAACCATGGAATAATTCTCTTTATTTTGTACTATTGTGGCAGTTTATTGTCTACTTTACATACTGCTGTGAAGCTCTTACACTGCCCTCTGCTGCTTGCTGAAGTGCATGAGCAGGGTGTTCACAGTAAGAAGCTGACTTTATTTAAATCAAATGAAATATTTTAGTAGGCATTCGGTATACTGAACATAAGACCAATTGATAGCAAAAATGGTGGCGTGAGGGGTAAGTAATTGTTCTCAGAAACAGAATGATTCCTGATCCTTTCTCCACCCCCTGCCAGCTTTAAGACTATGGAAAATTAATTTAAATCCTCCCAAATTCAGGACTCAATTTCCTTATATCCCACATAATAATATTTATTTGTATCACATTTTAAGGATAAGTCATACATGCCAAGACACCAATAGCATGAAATAGCATGAAACTATCACAGAAGAGATTAGTCCAGAGTTCAATCCCCAGTTCTGCCAAAGGGGGGGGGGAGAGAGAGAGAGAGAGAGAGAGAGAGAGAAGAGAGAGAGAGAGAGAGAGAGAGAGAGAGAGA
>NDGM011255623.1:0-16176 GCA_002564305.1 Octomys mimax | reverse complement strand
TCTACAGGGTGTTCAGGGTCTCACTACTAGATCAGACTCCTAGTGATTCTCCTGTTTACAGCCTCCCAAGTGCTGGGATTGCAGGCATGCACCACAGCACCCAGTCTCAATTGCTGTCTCAGCGCACTCTGGTGCTTGCAGGTGCTTTAATCCACTGAGCTATTTGGCCGGCCCATAGGTGTTATTTTTTGATATGCCCTAATCTTCTGAACTGCAGATTAGGAAATGATAATCTATTTTTTAAAGCTATTCTGTACTTCCTAGATTTTCTACAATCAAGCACAGAAAGGTACAACTTTTAAAGAAGTAGTGATAAATAATGAATAAATTCAGAGGAAAGAAAAACAGATCTTGTGAAATGGTTAGGGGACACATACTATAATAAATAGTATTTTTTAAAAAAAAACAAAATTTAATCTGTGACTCTGAGGATTATAACATTTATCCTAAAGAGACAAGGAGGCACAAGTTGAGTGGAAGGAATGATCAGAAAGCTTGTCGTTTCCAAGACAATTTGGCAACCAATAAGCTGAAGTCTAAGGAGCTACTGCTGAGAGGCAGGAAGTATGATCTCTCTCTCTCTCTCTCTCTCTCTCTCTCTCTCTCTCTGTCTCTCTGTCTCTCTCTCTCTCAGTGAGAAATATGAATACTATAATTGTTTATGAAATACAGTCATGTCATTTAATGATGGATACATTCTGAGGAATACAATGTTAGACAATTTGTTTTGAGAATGTCATGGAGCATATTTACATAAGACTGAATGTTACAACCTATGCAAACCTAAGGCTACATACCTTGGTATATTTGTTCTGCCTGTTCCCAAAACATTGTGTTGGAGCACATGACTGCAGTAGACATGGCATGTAAATATTCATACCAAAAATCAGTATAATATAACATAGTACACTAACCTAAGAGCATTTTCTTTAGTGTGTATTTTCATAAAGATAAAAGTTACCTTATGATAGTTGACAGTTTGTACTTCAAATCAATTTGTGGTAAAGTATGTTATCCCTGAAGTAGGGTGGATGCAGAGTGAAAGATGTCACAACTGAAATAGCAAATTTTGAAAATAAAACATACCATGCCACCACAAATATATCATGAACAGATTAATTTTAAAGCACAGTTGATGACTTCATTGCTGTAATTATGACCAGAACTAGAAACTAACATGGGTAGATTTAAATGTCTCCAAGTCATCCCTCCCACCAACCCATGTGCATCTGAGGTGAGTTTAGTTGTTTCACTGGCCATGTACACCGTGTCCATTTCGCCAGGACTCCAGTTCCTCTCTGTGGACAACCACCACGGTGATTCCAAGGAGAGCTGAATGAAAAGCAGAGCTTCTTGCGGGCTTCNTACCTCAGCAACTTTTCTAGATGTCTAGGGAAGCACAGGGGGCCTCTGTCTACCTCCACTTCTCCATTGGAGAGGAAGGCAGTATGCAAAGAAAAGAGGAAATAAAGCAGAAACTCCATTTAATTGCTCTCTTTATGTCACTTAAACTCCTACTCTTTTAGTCTTTTTTTCTTTGCAAAGTAAGGACTGTGGAGCTAGCTGCTTTAGAACAGAACATTGCTTTGAAGGTTAAGGTTTTTCAAAGCATAAAATGCCCAGGAGTAACAGACAGCAAATCTGGTGGGTGTAGAGACAAATATCTACACATTCTCCCCCTAAAATAAGAGGAATGCAGGGTGCATGACCTCAGCACCGCTGGGACAGCAACGGTGCACTTCGTTCTTCTGTGCTAGTCATCAGGCTTGGAGTTCTGAGATTAAAATATTTTTATTGTGCTGCACAGTTCCATCTCCAGTGATTCTGTGTGTGTGTCTCTGAACTGCTCCGTTGTGAGGTCCTCCGTCATAAACAATAACTGCTTTGCTCCTATGGATATAAGGCCACTAAATTTTAGTAGAAATATTTCTCTTTCCCCAGCCCTCGGCCTCCCACTTTCCTTTTGTGTGATTTCTACTCTGTCCTCTCACTTAAATTCTAGCCACAATATCCTGGTTTGTTGGTGTGCATGTGGCTTGGATGTGGTCTGTAATCATTCTCTCTGGCTCTATTTGCTCTGATAGTATTTTCAATATGCTATTAATCAGTTCTTTTGTTTTCTGTGAGCATGCTGATCATAAGGATCCAGAAAGATCTATTGGCAGTGGTTTGGTATATTTTTCAGAACTCATACTCACATGCACTGTACACTTCACATGATATATTAAATATATCTCGTTCAGCTCTGTCTGTCTATCACTCTGTCTCTCTCTCTCTCTGTCTCTCTCTTTCTCTGTCTCTCTGTCTGTCTCTCTACGCCTCTCTCTGCCCTTCTCTCTGTCTCTCAGTTTGTCTGTCTGTCTGCCTATCTCTTGTCTCTGTCTCTGTCTCTGTCTCTGTCTCTCCTTCTCCCTTCCTTCCTCCCTCCCTCCCCTCCCCCTCTGTCTTGCTGTCAATTCCAAAAAGTTTCACATTTTGTGTCAAGCATGTGCCATGCTTCCACCAAAGAGAGGAGCTATTGCTTATCTATGTGTTTTAAATTAAACAAAGAAAAAGAAAAGCCCACGGCAGCATTTATGAATAGACAGTTTCAATCTTCTACCACTGGCTACATGATAATTCGAGCTGCTGCCAAGTTCAGGAAAGCCACTGAGGAAACTAATTGATATGCTTGAGAAAGTTCCTTCTGTGTGCTGTTGGGGAACTTAGGGTCCTTCTGCTGCAGAACTGTAGTCTTGAAAGGGCAGCCGTCAGTGTGGGTGAAGAGTTCCAGAAATGCTTTCTCTCCTGTCATCCCCACAGGACCTGTGTCCCTGCAGGCTTGACTCATGCCAGTGATGGCTGCGACATTTATGGGCCAGGCTGCATGTCTTTTATAGAGAGACAATTATGGGATAGCGCTGAGGCAGACCTGAGCCTCTGGGCACAGGAGCTGTCATACCTACTGCTGAGGTTTGTGAATTAATGATCAGATGCATTCAGCAGGTTGTACAACATTAACTTTAAATTGTCAGTTCCTCGATGAGTGTCCAACAATTAACACTTTATGCCTTTGTTTTTCATCCTGGGCCTGAATTTTGAAGAATAAACAATTTTCAGGTAGTCACTTAGAGTACAAGCCAAAGGACTGAGAATTTCTGCTTCCACTCTGATTGGCTTTGGTTATGGGCCCTGGAGAAGAGGATAGAGTGCTCTCTACCCAACTTTGCAATGACTAAAATAGGGAAGAGTTTGTTACTGCCCTGACTGCAACTCTTTGTTCCCTGCTGTTGGTGGGTCAGGTTCCATGGTGCCTCCATATATATTTACATAAATTTAGATAGCTCCATTTTTGGTATGGTGGTTGTGGAGGACCACCTGGACAACTCTCCGTGAAAGAAGGGCAATTGTCTCCATTTTGGCTGTGCCTGACCCTATTTCTATGTATTGATGTATACAGAGGTGACTGGGACCTTTCCATATGCCTTCAATTGGCTTTACACAATGCATACTGGTCTAGCTGAGGTGCTGGTGGTAGTCTTTGAAGATGGCATGTGTGTTTCCCTGGTTACCCCCACCTACTGCTCTTTAATGTGAGCTGGGTTGAGACCAGGTGAAGAGCCAGTGCTCCACACTGTCGGCTGGGATAGAGCCTCAAGATAGAGGCTATGACTTCCTGGGGCTTAAAAGATTACACACCAGAGCTGAAGCAATCACCTCAAGACATTAGCTACTATCTCAATAATATAATGCAGATTACTCTCTGCGTACTGCAGAGGTAAATGCAGGCCTCCTACCTAGTCTAGCTCACAGTACTCACTACTTCCTGCCATTCTCAGTCACTCATCCTCAAGCCACTCCTCCTTCATGACTGAATAAAACTTTAGTTCAGCCCTGGGTCAAGCCCTTTGCTCTGAAGAGCCATCACCATGGCTGGACTTAGGACCTTTACACTCCCCAGAACTCTAAATATGATTTAGTGTCTTTTTTCTCACCATGGCTTGCACTGGAATGGGTGGATTGGAATTAATTTGATGGCATTCCAGTAATGTATCCATGGGATTATACATATAAACTTCCCAGACCAAGAGGAGGACCAGAAAGGGCTCTCTACAGGGTTATACAGATAGCTTAATAGCATTCTGCTGTTAGTGGTGGCTAGTGGTGGCAGTGTGCTGGTGGTTGTGGTGCGTGTGCACGTGCCTATGTGTAATAAGGAAGGTACAGATATTATATTCTCCTAGCCCTGCTTAGGAGCATGCAACAGAAGATAACTGGCAAGGTGGACGCTTTGTACTTCGTGGCTTCCTTGGGAGCCAGAGTGCGGTTCAGCCTTGTGCAAAACTTCTGGAAATTTTAGTTTTCATGTTCTTTCTTTTTAATAATTTTTAAATGTATTTAGTATAAGGTCTATATGGCCTACAGGGTCTCACTACACAGATGGGCCTCCTAGTGATCCTCCTGTTTTCAGCCTCCCAAGCGCTGGGATTACAGGCACATGCCACCACGCCCAGTCTCAATCACCATCTCAGCACACGCCAGGGGCAGGGCCAGCACAGCATCACACAGGGGATTTGATCAATGGGGATCAAATCCCAGTCCCTATGTTTGCCCAAGCAGGCACTTTAATCCTCTGAGCTAACTGGCTGGATCTAGTTTTCATGTTCTTTTGATAGATCAATGTATACTATTAAATATTGAATAATTTTCTACTCTCAAATTCTCAACTTTTGTATTCTCAAATTTTTAGTCTACTTAATGAAGTTTTTTGTTTTTTTTTTTCCAGAAGAAAATATAACCTTCTCCTTGATTTTCACCTAGAGCATTTATTGGCCTGGCAATATGCTCATTGGAGTTGAAGAGAGGAGATTTACACTCATTAGAACATCAACTATTGTGATGCATCCCATCTATCTAATTTAGAATCTTATCAAGGGAGCTTAGCCATCTATTGGTTCCCTTTCCCTCCTTCATACTGAATTCCTGATATTTTCACCCACCAATTATGATATCATTCAACATGCCCATAGCCCTTCACTGGTGTCGCCTTTAGAATAAAAACAACTTACCCAGCTAAAAGAAATGAATAATTAATCACTATTCGCACTGGAGGAAAATGGCACACATGGGGAGTAGCAGGGGGTATTAAGTAAAAGAGCTGTCACGGGGTGTCATTTCTTCCAAAATGTTAAAGAATGCTTCCTGTCCATACTTGGAATCGAAGCATCAGTAAGTCACAATAGGGATAACACCTATAAGAAAGCTAAGTAAAGGGTATCTAGAAAGGCATGGAATAAAAATAATTGTGATGGGAAAAAGTTGAAATTAAAGCTACTTTTTATATAGATGAAACTATGATTTGTTACACGTCATTCAGATTGCTGTTCCCTGATTTAACCTAAAGTCAGGTCTTTTTTTGTTTTTCTTTTGGCAGTACTGGGAATTAAACCCAGGCTTTCTCACTGAGCTATATTCCTAGCCTTTTTTATATTTTCAATTTGATATACAATCTCACTAAATTTCTGAATTGCCCACTCTAGGCTTAAATTGGTGACTCCTGCCTCAACTTGCCAGAGTGCTGAGATTACAGGCCTGGCTGCCTCTAGCTCCAGATCATGTCAAGACCTCTGTGGCCTACAAGGCCACCTTGGAGGGCTGATCCAACTTCTACAAAGGCAGGAAATAAAGATGGCATAGTCACCTGATATAGATCTTCAGACACCCCTGAATTAGTGACAAGGAGTGAGTTAATATCTCTAAGTATGCCAAGCCTTTCCTATAGAGTAAATAAATGCAAATATATATATGCATTTATATTATATATGAAATTATATATATATATCAAATATATATATGAAATTATTTTTCTAATACAGGTGTGCTTGATGACTGATGAAACACAGATTCATTTCATTTTATTGCTCAGTATAAGGTAGCTTCTGCTGGTGCGGTCTTTGCCCATGGTGTCAATCAACAGTTTCTAGGATTAGCATGGGAGGTATCCAGAATATTGCTGCCATTTGAAGAGGTCTGCGTTGCCAGAACACTGATTGGGAACCAGGACACACAGGCAGGATTTGGTAGGAATCTTCAGGGTGTGCTGCAGTCTCCTTCAAGCCCCATGGGGTGCTTCCTGCCAACAGCACCCCTTCTAGTGACTGGGAACGGGCTGGCTTCTCAGGCTCCTGTGCAGGCCTCTGTGGTCCATGTTGCAGGAAAAGCCTCAGTTTTAGCTTCTTCCTGAAGAAGCCATCACTACCTGTCTCTGTGCTGGAGGGAAAATGAGTCATGATGGCTTGTGTGGCAGAAGGATCAGAGCTCTGGAAAGGCCCTACTGCCATCTGAAATCTAGCTCAAGAATTTGATCCCTGTGCACACAGACACCCTGGGGGAAGGCTAGTGCTTCCCATTTGAGTCACTGTTTGTTTTTCTGATGCCAGTGTAGGGCTTCCAGACTGTACTTCTGAGGTGGGTGTATAGTCTCCTGAAAGAGGAAAAGAGAACCTGGGAGTCTAAAATCCTGCGAATGAAGTTCCTTTTCCCCTGAGTTTGGGCTCACATTTTGTTCTTCCCTTAGCTAAGCCATCATAGTAAAGGAATCATCTTTCGGGATTTCTGGAGGAAGAATCTGTTCTGTGTGAAAACACGACTGTGATGGGCATACAGTGTGTGGCTCCCAACAGCATGCTTTGGGGAATGGGTTTTCTTTTTGTGGAAGTCTAGGAGAAGAATGAAATCAGAACATTTTCGTGTAGGCAATGTGCATTGGAATGACTAGCTACTGTCGTTTGTTCTCTTCCACCAATAATTGAATAATAATAGTTTATATAGCACTTCACACATACGTGTGTGTGTGTGTGTGTGTGTGTGTGTGTGTGTATTTGCTTTCAGCACATTTTCAGGAAGCGAAACTTCCTGAAACAGCAATTACCAGTAAGTGAGTGGGACTCCACCTAGCCTGCACCCTGGTGAAGGCAATGCGTTAACAGAGGTTTCCCTGCATGTGGGGTAAGTCAGTAACTCATAGGATACAACAGAGTTACGCATTGCAGCATGTTTGCCAACCTGGCTTGTAAATTCCTGGAGCATCTTGTAGGTATTATGCAAACCAAATCTCCCCTTCCCATTTGCTCATGCTTTGAAAGAAGCATGCCCAGTAGAGAATCATAGTGACGCCTCCTTTCCAAGTCAGAAGTATACTTCTAAGTATCTTACAAGGTGTGTAGATTCTACTGCACAGCTGGAATACCTTCATTATGGTGATGACAGATTGCCTGGTACAAAACTCTGGTCCCAAAGCCTTCAGGTCTTCATTCATCAATTACCTTTATTTACAAAATTGGTGCCTGTGCTAAATAGTAAGGTGGTGTGCTTGTTCTTTAATGAGAAGCCACCAGGTGCCAGAGCAGAAAGATGAGCATGATGCTTAATTTTACCCTGATTGGGTTAATCTTTGTAGGGCTCTGTGTATAGAGCTGGTTTTCCCACCGCCAGGGGTATAACACATATCACAGTGAGAAATGGATCACTTTTCCTTTATTTAAACTTTCCAATCTTTGCAGCTGTACTTGGGCTTTCAAAGTGCTTCTGATAAGCTGACGATTTTGTTTTAGGGGCTTGATAGGGAGAGGGAGATTAAATACTGCAAACCGAGAGAGCTAAGCTGTCCCTTAGGCAAATAAACAAGAGCACTTCCAAAGAGATGTAAAATTGGTTTTCCAGACTTCACTTCCACAACTTGCTTAATAAAGCTTGTAAAAATATACTCTAATTGCTCTGTGGCACTGTTTACATCTCAAAGACTCTACTTCAGACCTTTATGACTCCCTTGTTCTACAGGTAGATGTTTACATTATGACAGATACATCTAATTAGCTAAACAATAAAAACCGCCCAAATAATTCCCTGCACGGAAATGAAGCCTTCTGGATCAAGTGCTGGACACCAACATGTTGTATCTACATTGTTGCTGGTCTTCATGTAGGTCCACATATGTTCATCAAAACATAACAGCAACCATTTGAAATCTGGCTCACATCAGTACAGGAGTCCTGCAGTCTGTGGGTTCGCACTAATGATTCAAGGCTGGCACTTCTAGGACTCAGGCCCTGCACACTCTGTCTACAGATTGCAAATGGGGGCCCTGGGCCTTTGTGTCTTCTCTGAGACAATCCCACCACCATCAGCAGGTGTAACTTTGAGCAAGCAGGTGAGGTGGTCTCCATGCAGAGGTGTCTGGGGCGTTACTGCACACTGCCTACAGTTTTATGTTACTAGATCTATGGGAGGAGACAGCGCAGCAAATGTGGCTACTCCTGTTCAACTTTAGAAATTCAGAGCAAAATGACTTCCCTTGATCTGAAATGAGGTGCACCTTGCCCAACAACCCCGTGGTCATTTCCACAGTTTGCTCCTCCAGTTCTCCTTGCTCATCTCTGTCTAGGTGGTAGGAGGTCCATGTCACATCCCTTGAGTCTGACAGTTTAGCTCCTAGCCAGCTGGAGGCGGGCAGAAATAGAGTGATTCCACGGGGACGCCGAGTCCCTTCCCTGTAGAAGCTGGCGTTTAAATTCAGATTCTGTAGATTTTGCCTTTTGGGCTCCACATAGGCTGAAAAAAACCCTGATTTCACAGAAACAAATTATGTAATTTTAAATAGAAAAATAGAACGGGCATGGACAAGGAAGGGGCAGGGGTGCAATGGACTCTTTCAGGCCCAGCAGAGAAGAAAGGAAATAGATAACTGTCACAAATAGTTGAAGTTTCTATTTAAATTAGTAACATCTTCAAGGGCTTTGGCCAGGAGATTTTCAGAGACCCAGTCAAACCAAAGCTCTACAGCTTGAAATTAGAGCCAAGCGCTGACCGTGCAGGTCACAGTTCCCCAGAGCATTTGCCCATGTTTTCCTCGTATCTGGGCCTCAATTTCCCATGCTTAGACACTTGGTCTATGGATCTGGCAGTTCAGCACTGTGTTTGTTCCTGGAATTGCCTGCGCTCACATGCCCTAGTTTATTTTTTTTAATAACACTAATAGATAATGAATGCATATTAAAAAGACGAAGAGAAATTATTAACTTTTATGTATTAGCAGAAGTTTCTCATGGCACTGGTTCTATGTGCCAGCAAATACAGGCCTTTCTAGTTTGAGTCTGCAAGGCTTCATCTACTTCCTTTCTTCTGTCCTGGGCCTGAATGAGTCCGCTGCATCCCCGTCCCTTGCTTGTCCATGCTGGGCTGGATCGTGGGGGCAGAGCTCCGAGTCGGCTGCCTCTGCACCGCTAGTGTTGACTTCACTGCTTTTTAACCTACTGGCATTTTCTAATGGTATCATTATTTTCTAATTTCCTGTGTTCTTGTTTGCAGGATTAATTTTTAATGAGGGCCTCTCTATGATCTGACTCCTGTGTTTCTTTCCCGTTGCAGATCCTGTCTCTTTCCTGCTCTCTCTGAGCTGTAAATCTACTTATTTAGATTCTGTTGGAGATCTTTTTCTTGCACTTTCTTTCACGTTTGCTTCTCCGGTCTGCAGTAGCCACTTCCCCACATGTACACAGGTCTCTCAAGCTTTGAAGATGCACACCAAGGCTCTCCCCTGGGAGACGAGTCCACTTGGCCTCACAGAGACGCACCCTCTGTCTTCACATGCAGTGGCTTCCAGTGTGTTGTCTGGCTGCATCATGGTGTCTTTTCAGGCCTATCTTCCTGTCAACAAGGACCATGGTGCAGACAGTATACTTTCTTCAGTTCTGCCCCCAGTTGTGCCTCACTGGGTCACATGTGGCCCTAAGACATGTGTTTTGAAGTGAAAGGATTAAGCAAGAGATGGGCATTTCCTATCTGCTCCAGGGTCTACAATGAAAGGGGCACAGAGTCTTATAAGAAGTTCATTAGTGACTCTCACTCTCAGTCAGATCAAGAATGCCTCAACTTTGCAGAAGCAAGGAAGGCTGGGCTGCGCTGTGGGCTTGTAAGAAAGAGTGTGCAGCTGTGCTCCAAAGGTGATACAAATCCTCAGTCTGCAGCCCTAACTTGCCTGGTATGAAATTTAAAATTTAGTAACCTTTTTTTTGGATTTTATATTGAGTGGTAGATTCCAAGAAGAAAATCCTAGTTGCAATATAACAACCATTGTTGAAGTCCTGTCATTTGTTTAGTGAAATTCTATTATCATTTCTAATTATTTTTACTAATTTTTATTTTCTTTAAAAAATAACAAAGAAAATCCTAGTACAAATGAATCTGATATATTTCTAAATATTGGATTCCTTAGCATTTTTTTCATTTAAATCAAAGTTTTTAAAAAATGAAATAAGTTATGATTAGTAGTGAGACACAATCACATTAAGTCACCCTCCACTGTGAATTCTGTAGGCAGAGAGGTGGGCTGTTTATGAGGAGCAGGCCCAGAATTCCACATTTTCTGATTCCTGGGTCATCATTCACCTAATAGAACATTAATGCTATCATCTAGGTAATAGAACATTATTGCAATCATCTAGAAATGTAGCCTCAAATATTAAAGTCATAGACCAGAAGCACAGCCATTTGATAGATGTTCTTCGAGTAACGGTCCCCTACTTCAGCTTGGCAGGGAGATTACAGCGGAAGAAGGCTGGGTACCATTTCATAATAGCTGGCATCTGCGGAATGCTTTTTCATGCTAGGCAGCATAATAATAATAAGCATTATACCAACATTAATTGCCTTTAGAGAAAACTAAGAAAGCAGTGGTACTATTCTCAGTTTATTCATGGGGATACTGAGGCTTGAAGATACTGAGTGACAAAAGGGTTGAAGTAGCAGGGTCAGGAATGGAGCCAGGTCATAGAAAGCAAGGTACTTGTACTTGTCCTCAATGCCATGTTTCGTCTCAGGTCTGGATGATTCCTGAAAGGCATCTTATGACGTCTGAGAGTTAATTCTACCTTAATCAGACCCAGAGCCAAGAGGTCAATGAAAAGTTCTCCTGCTTCCTGTTTAAAAGAGAATCTGTCTTTGCCATGGTCCAGAAAGGAACTTCATGGGAACCTGTCTGTCAGAAACCTGGCCTGCTCCTCCAAGCGACTCAGGCTTCAGCCCAGCAGGT
Source organism: Octomys mimax (assembly GCA_002564305.1). Lineage (NCBI taxonomy): Eukaryota > Metazoa > Chordata > Mammalia > Rodentia > Octodontidae > Octomys > Octomys mimax. The sequence continues at coordinate 5,108 of NDGM011255623.1, read as the reverse complement.
CATCCCCAGCCTGAGCTGAGCTGAGGACAAGGGTGGATTAGGGTCCAGCTATACTCTTAAACCTAAGGACCTGAAAACCCTACGTCAATCATATTCTCTGCAGGGGCCAGGACAGTACCCCAAAACTCATCACTGAGAGAAATGTGTTGTGTCTATTCATGCCAAAGGAAGTCAGTACACCCTCCTTAGATATATTTTCTCCCACATTTACTTTGAAATTCCAGCAAATGTTTGCCTGTTCATTGCCTCATTGGATTTCAGACCTGCTTTTCTGTCCTCCTGGTTACCTGTGCTTTTGAGTTCAAATTGCTCAGCATCCTTTAAAGTTTCCAAAGCACCATGAAAATTCATTGAAATGAAAAGCACTAAAATACGTAAATTGTTGCTATTGTTCTTAAATGCTTCTTCACATGAGATATGATCATTTCAAAGACAAAGTAGGATTTCTTTCATGTCAACAATGATTTTGTTTACCACATGCGATCTGTCTTCAATCCATGAGCAGTGCTACTTTTATAAAGTAAAAAAAAAAAAAAAAAAAGTTTTAAACTTTCAAACTTTATATTCCATTTTCATTAACCTCTTTTATTCCCCCTGCTTTCTTTATTCCCTCTATTTTTGAAGAAAATTACCAGTTTGAAGGCAATTACAAAGGCATGCAGTAGTAAAATTGTAGTGAAGTAATTTTATACGAGGCACTGGTTTGTAGACTCTGATTATAAAAAGAAGTTTAATTTCCTCTTAGTGTAAAATGTAACAAATACTGATTTGGAAGGAAATGCACTATGCTTTGTTGTGAGTACAGTACTTCAAAGTTAATTCTTTAATAAAACAGATTTGAAATTGACACATGGAGGTGCACATGCAAGCGGCAGCAACTGATTTTGCTTACCTTGGTGTGTTGCTGAAGACAGGTGTCTGCTCTCCTTCTTGCATCTCTTTCCCATGCCTAGTGGGGGCAAAATTTATAAATTCTAATATGGACAAATAATAAGCACATTTACTCATGGGACACAATATAATGTTTTGATACATGTATACATAGTGCAGGGGCCAAGTTGACCTACACACCCATCATCTCGTATCTGGATCATTTATGGTAAGGACATTTGAAATCTATCCTTTGCTTTCTAAAAGTACACAACTCACTGTTATTAACTGCAGTCTCAGTGCTGTGCAATCAATCACCAGAATGTGTCCCCCTATCTAAAGTTCCACTCATATCCTCTCGCCAACATTTTTCTTTTCCAACTCTTCTCATCTTCCTCTCTCAGCTGCAGGTCAGCGCCATTCTGCACTCTATTTCTATGAGATCTCATAGTGTAGGTTCCTCAGACAAGTGAGACCAGGCAGTATTTGTCTTGCTGTTCTTTACTTACGTCACTCGGTTCAATTGTGTTGTAGCAAATGACATGATTTCTTTAAGAAGAAAATTATATTACTCTGGTGGCCAAGCAACAAGCAAATTGAGATGTTTCACATTTGTCTTTAGAAGAAAAAAAAAAAAAAAAAAAAAAAAAACCCTTAATTCAGTTTTGCATCCCTACAGCTTCCATAGTGAAGGCATTTTGTTTTAGTGTACTTCCTGCTGTCTGCTCTAGAAGCATAGCAACCATTCTCTCCGGAATTTTTCAGGCAGAGATAAGACTGATGATGTGGGCCTGTAAATGCTTCTTGACCTGTGGCCAATGTAAAAGCAAGACTCTGGGGACACCAGGTCTCTGCCCAGAATGGAGCTGTAAGCATAGTACAGAAAAGGATGCTACTAAGAGATACAAAGCAAGCAGTACAGTGGGATTCAAGGCCTGGCAGGGAATTTTAAACTAAAAGCATACACTAGGGCTGCAGAGATATTTCAGCGGGCTAAGTGCCTGCTTAGGCAAGCGCAGGGACAGGAGTTTGATCCCTGGCACCACATGCTGTGCCAACCCTGCCCCTGGGCACTCTGATCAAGTGACTAAGTCCAGGCATGGTGGTGCCCTCCTGTAACCCCAGCTCTGGGGAGGCTGAAAACAGGAGGATCACTATGAGTCCAAGCTGCGTAGTGAGACGTACATTTAAAAAAAAAAGCATATGCTTAGTTTAGCAGTCACCTTTAAGGAAAGAAAAAAGGTTTTGTGAAAATGTTATGCGAATACAAAAATGATCCAAGCAACATTAATGAGTAAATCCATATAATTGTTCTAAGTCAGCTTCTCATGTGCAGGGGTACAGATAAAACGCAGACCAATTTACTGGTTGCATGATTGGCAACTACACTAATTGCGATTCGTAGCTGTCATCCACCATTTGTGCTATTTGAGAGCAATTCCGAGCACAGGTAATTATGGTAGATTGTCCCTGTGCCAAGAAGACTTGCGTAAATCCTCCAGCTGAGGTGCACCTGACAAGCTCTGAGTAATAGACTGCACCTTGGAAAAGATTTATGTTGGAGGCCCAGTTAGCTGGAGTGCTTTGTACTTTTCATTTCTCAATAACTTGACTGGAACTGAGGCAGTTAGTTATTTCCCAAATTCTCCATTTTCATGATAGGATAATCAATAAAGAACAACTATTAATTCAGAGTCACTCTGATATACTGAGGCTAGACAGTTTTACTATGATATTGATTACTTGTGTAAATTCCTGCTGGGGGGAGACACTGCAGAAGTCATCAGGAGAAGTATGCTTCTTAGTGATGCAGGTTGGCTCATAGTGTGAGCAGAGGCTTTGGGGTCATGGCCAACTGGACTCCATGATTCCTCATGAAGTGTGGGGAAAACATAGCATGGCTCTACCAGCCTCACATCACTTGGCACAGCATAAAATCAAAAACAACATGGGGATGATTCTTGCTTTAGAGTTCTTGGAATGCAGTCCATAAAGTTATGCGAGGCCCCTGTTCTTCTCTGTCCTCGGATCTAAGTTTGCCTACAGCCCTCGTCCCATGTCTGTTCTTTCCAGAAAAGGTTTGTCATCACAGCCACACTCCAAGGTTTAAATATTTTCTACAAAGACACCCACTGGCTTCGAAGCCCCCTGATTTCCCATCAGGTATTTCAGATGACACATTTTATGATTCCTAAAATTAAATATCTTCCAGTAGAATACGTGGGCTTAGGCAATTGCCTACATTCCCCCATACCAAATTATTGTATTGATATTCACTTGCTGGCCATCCACTTTCTTTTTAAGGAAATTTGAAATTTTGGAGCAATTACCAAACTCACGGCTGCTGCTTGCTGTTATCTAGGCTACTGTCGCATCCTGCAGGACTCTGTTTTATCTCTTCCCATGCAAGCCTATTGTCCTTACTCCTCTGGTTTCTCTGACATAGAATGGTAGGAGCCATTGCCCATACCACTGTTCTATAGGGCCACTGTCCTATAAGACATTTATACTTGCAATATAAGTAATAATTACTTCGGAACTTCTCAGTAGGGATTTCACAAATTAATTAATTACAGTCATCTAAGAGCCAGCTTCCTTGTTTGGAATTTCACAAACATATTGAATTTATAGTTAGTATATAGTACTTTGAACCCCATAAAACAAAGCAGGCCCTTTGGTTGGAAATGTTCTCCTTCTATTGACCATAACAGATACTTGCACTCTTACAATATGCTGCACTTTATGTATGTGCAGCCATAGGTTCATGAAATTGTGCTTATAATACTGTGTTTTTTTAGATTTGATTTTTGATTTTTTAAAATTTCTATTATGCCTTTCAAAGTTAATTTCGTTGGCTGGGGTTGTAGTTCAGTGAAAAGTTGTTTGCCTTGAACATACAACATTTTCTTCCCAGCACCACAAAACAAAAATGAAACAACAAAAAAATCTTTATAGAAGTTTTTTTTAAGTGAATCTTGACAGCTTGGAAGATATTTGGGCCTCGTGTAGTATTTGAGTCTCACATGTAGTACTCTCTACTAGATGTAAATTAGTGCAACTTGCAGACTAACAAAATTCAAGAATTTCCGGAATGGTGATTATAGTTTTGTTGTATGTAAAATTTATTTTTGAGGTGAATAAAAACTAATATATAAGACATACACAGGCCAGCTTTAGGCAGATTAATGACAAATCTGTATTAGCAAAGCCATTGTGTGGAGTTGGTGCTAAAGGGTGCACTCAGACCAGGCTAAAGTTAAAAGGACCAAAGAAGAGAAAACTATAATCCTGAAAAATGAGACTCAAGTCATCAACTAAATTTACATGAAAACTGTAAAAGGAATGACTAGTGTATTGTCTTGGTTACTTTTCTCATCGCTGAGACAAAACACCCAACATCTAAAGTTAGAAGGAGAAAGACTTATTTAGCTGCCACTTTGCAGAAGTTTCAGTCGATATTCAGCTGGATCTAAGGCAGAGAATCACGTGGCAGAGAAGCAACAGTTCATGGCTGCAGAAGACAGCAAAAGCAACAAGAGAGAGACCAGACTCTTTCTTTCCCTTGTAGTGTATGCAGGCTACCTACTCCTGGGTGGGTGAAGCATTCCTTGCACACCCTTAGTCCCAGCACTGGACTATCAGTCAACGACAAGCTCTAGATTCAGCCACCTCTGAAAGGCCAGCCTCCCATGACTACATGAGGCTTTGGGAGGATATCTAGGCACAAACCGTAACAGGTACGTTTTCATCCATCTGTTTAGACATGCCTATGTTTCTATTCAGAAGACACATAATATTCACAGATCATTAACTATTACATTTTAATGATATTATATAAAAATAAAAGCCATAGCATCGTTTTATCATAGAGTGGATGCTCTCAGAAAGGACAGCTCATTTACTTTTATGTATTAGAAATTTCCATACTTTATAACTACGTACAACCATAAATCACAGTTAACGAAGAGGCATTAAAAAGTGGTCACAGCTGGGAATGGTGGCACCTGCCTATAGTCCTAATACTCTGAGAGGCTGATGCAGGAAGATCCCAAGCTGAATCCAAGTTTGGGTAATTTAGCAGTTCAACAAAGCACTGTCTCAGAAAATGCCTAAGTACTAAATACCTTTACTGAGGATTTAGTAAAAGGTGAAAGTCCCTGTGTCCTATTCCAAGTAGAAGGAAGAAAGGAAGGAAGGAAGGAAGGAAGGAAGGAAGGAAGGAAGGAAGGAAGGAAGGA
>NDGM011255613.1:7737-30580 GCA_002564305.1 Octomys mimax | reverse complement strand
ACCTCACTATCTGTCTGAACATCAAACATCTTAGGCATAACATAGAACAGGTATTTTTCATCAAGTGTTGATATGTTGAACTTTAAGACCCTACAGAAACTTTTTGCCTTTTGTATGTTTGCACTGTCATATCAATGTTCTCTCTCTGCGAGTCTCTCTGAATTTCTCTCTGTCTTGTCTCTATTGCTCCCCTTCCCTCTGTGTTTCTGCTTTATATATTATTCTGATCTGAAGGAGATGGAAGCTAACAATGGAAATGGGGAATGAGAAATGAGAATAGAGGTAGTAGTTGGCTTGGGTCAGCTTCTTTCATGATTCAAGAAATCTTGCTTCAAATTGTGGAAGTTTCAAGAAACTTTTCATTCAATATGAAATGAAGCAGGATATATTAAACCATTCAGTGTTCTGGTCCAGCTTTAGAGACCCATAAAGATTCATTGTTTTTCTGTTCCCTCCATTGACACATTTGTGTAAACATACTGTCCTGAAAAAAAAATCTTTTTGATGTTTCAATGAGTACTGTGAACTGGAAATGGGATATGTTATGCACAAAGCTACATATCTGCCTGTAATTCTTCATGCCTGATATTGGAATTGAGGGGGAAATTGGTGGTTGGTACCTGAAAAATTAAAAAAAAAATGGTGGTAATTTTTTTGTATTAAATTGGTATGAGATCTCTCCTACCATACTGAACTCTTAAAAACACCTTTTGTGGTATATTATTCTTATCTTCTCCTTATCATGGCATCTATCAATCAGGTTTATTTCCTTTTCACCTATTGTGAAGAAAATATGTCGAAACAGAAAAGTGACACTTGTTGTTGCCTTTGCCTCTTCCATCAGTAACATCTCAGGATACATTTCCACTCACGCTACTTAGCTTCACGTGAGTGTCCGCCTCAGGTTCCATTAACACCACTGCCCGAGGTCAGGGCTGGTCACACTCATTAGTTAGTGTGTTTGGGCTCCTAATGGTCTTTGTAGCTGAGGCATAGACCCAAACTCATTTTCCCTGACTGTTTGCTGGAGAAATGTTCTAAAATTTACACCTGACTTTCTCCTTCACTTCCCTAAAATCCTTTGTTTCATTCTTAGCATGGATCAATTCCTGCGTGGCCTGTTGGCCTGAGCCTTCCTATTATGTCTCCTCTCCCACAGCTACCCAGCCTGACCCTTCTGCCAACTGCTTGTATTTGAACTCCAGCAAATCTGGATCACTTCTTTCCATGTCCTAAATGCCATGCTGCTTCCCAATATACTTCTTAGGTTTTCCTTTGTGTGAAACAGCTTCTTTCTCATTCCTGAACGTCCATCTGGCTTTCGCATTCTGGGCGAAGCCCCTCTGATGCTGAGCTTGCCTTTCAACCTTGAGCTCCGCGTCATTATGCATGCCTTCCTCTGCAGCACTGCTGCATTCTAGTGTTCTATGATTACAGTTGTATTGAATTAGGTCTTTTATCTGCCTGCTTTTCTTGTAACTATATCTGTACTCTCTGGGAGCAGAACTTGCCTTATTGGTCCTCAGAACACGGCACTTAGCAGCCTCCAAGAATATCCTACCAAATAGGCAAATCCAGTTAACTTAGCATAGTGGGAAGAAAATATGCATGTCATTAACCATGATGCATTAATCATGTGAGAAGTTCTTATGGCCTCCTCACAATTCTTTGTTGGAGGTCTCGTACCTGCTCTCACCCTTCATCTTCTCCCTCTGTAGGTCTTCCCCCCAGCATATCATTGAAGCGATGCCATCACTCAAATTCCTTTGGCTGTTTTAACACCTCCATCGGCTCACACTCGCTTTTCACAGTGATATAAGAGATAACAGCCCAAATATCACACAGCGTGCCAAAGATTGTTCTGTGCATCCAGTTGTTAAATCTGCTGTGCTCTGAGTATGCCCATGCCAGTCTGCACATACTGATTATTCACTCACTGGATTAGTGACTGTAACGTTTTTGATTAACCTCTGTGTATACTTCATAAGCCTTTACTCTAGGCCATCTTCAGATCATGAAGATGCCTCGAATCACTGAGATGTTGCTGAATATCTGTTGCCATAGTTTTTACCCATGTGGAATAATTCAGAGCTCTTCAAATTCATGGGGAGTTAAGTAAGATTTTTTTCTATTTTATTTATTTCCATCTTAGACACAATAGATATGGGAATACAAAGCAAAGGAAAAAAAATTACAGTTATTGGTAGGCCTACATGCCAAAATATTTGGAGTCATAGACACATATTCTATTCTTTGGTGCCAGGTTAGCTAATTGCATTAAAGTCTGCTTCTTTGTTGCTTATAATTTGAAATTTAAAAAATGATGCACATCTTAAATTCTTCTCTAAACTTTGATGGCAGGTGGCAATATTTTCAAAATGACTTCTGTAGTTGCTTAATTCTAGTCAGACACAACTTGACATTTCAGTTACTATTTGCTCTCTTAGGGATGAGGCCAGGCATTTTTATACTATTGAAAAGGGCTTTCTAGTTGTTTCACTGGTTGATGTTCATTGACACAGATTAATTCCAGAGACCAAAAGACAAAAATACACTTGGGATATATGAAATTTCTAAATTAGAATCACTCAGAGAAAATATTTGGTTTAAAACTCTAGATTATCTGATTTAGCAAAGAACATGTAATAACAAACTGGCAATAGTATGATTGACTAGCATGTAGAGTAGTCCCTCCTGTCTTGTTTTTTCTAATGGGAATATTGCTGGATTGGAAAATGTCAGTTGTAGCTCTCCAGTGATACTTGTTCTCCATCCATTGCTACATACATCTTTTTTATTTCAAAAGTAGTTGTTGATGCCCTATTGCATTCCAAGCACAAATGCCATTATTAAAAACAAAATGGCCTAAAAAGAGACTAGACTGCAAATTTGGAAAACTACCATGTTTCATCAATGCAAACACAGAATGAAACACATAGTCATTCAGAATACATAAAATATTATTTGTATTCTTTAGTGAACAAAAAGTTATGGAGTGTCTCATCTATGTCACACACTGAGATAACCACTGCATTAAGTTTTCTGGTTTGGAAAGTCAGCACAAGGGAAGTAATCTTTATATAAGTGGCGGTGTATGGGAGGAGTTAATAGGAGTGGTTGCTATTATGAAAAGCAATTAGAAAATTATTTTATAATATTCAGCTGATGAAGAATGAGAACTGGGGAAAGGAAAGAGAAGCAGGCAAAATGATTATATGTAAAGAGGCATAGCCAGTCACAGGGAAAGCAAAATCACTTACACATAACTGTGGCCAGGGCCACCCTAGTCACACTTAGTTGGAAAGGAAACTTTTCCAGAAAATATACTGACGGGCCGGCCAGATAGCTCAGTGGTTAAAAAGCCTGCTTAGGCAGACACAGCAACTGGTGTTCAATCCCTGGTGTGCCATGCTGGCTCTGCCCCTGGGGCACACTGAGAGGGCAATTGAGACTGGGCATGGTGGCACATGCCTGTAAACCCAGCGCTTGGGAGGCTGAAAACAGAAGAATCACTATGAGTCTGATCTCTGTAGTGAGATCCTATAGACCCTGTGCTAAATATAATAACAACAACAACAAAACTTAGAAAATATACTGAGATAAACAATCTGAATACATTATTTGCAATGCCACTGGTGATTACCATAGTAAGTGGATAGTTTCTATCATATGACTGGTTCTCGATGATCAGTGTTCCATTTCAGATTGCCTTTCTCTTTCTTGAGAGATTGCCTCAGTCTCCATAGTAAGCAGTGGTGATTTAATATTTGAAGCCCTTAAGCAGTGCATGTTCCAGAGAGGAAGCCTCCCCTGGAGCATGTCCTCAGCCTCTCCCCGTGGAGTTGCTGCAGTTGGTAGAAGTGCAGGTAGATTTCCACCATCTCCATATAGCAGCTATCAGCCATGCTTCTTTGGAAGGAGCTTGCGTAGGGAGCAAGGAGAACCCCCAGACTGGCAGCACTGTCATGGTCACTTTGTGTCAAGGACTGTTGTGGTTTGGCTCTAGGTGTCCCCCCAGAGCCTTATGCAGTCATGGGTCAGACTTCTATAGTTTATAGTTAATTCATGATCCACTGGGATTATGGGTGATCCAAGGCTGAGATTATGAGTTTGAATACTGTTGGGATTGTGGGTGTGAGTACTACACACAACCTGAGGGAGATAGCCTGAATGTAACATGAGAGAGACAGAGAGGAAGACTTCCTCTCTGTAGACAGGTATTGTTTCTCCTCCATTTTGCTCTCTGCTCTTTGCTGCCACCGTGAAAGTTTGCCCTCTGCCATGTGCTGCTCTGCCTTGGAGTCAGCTGAGTATGGACTGGAACCTCCAGTAACTGTGAGCTAAATAAACTTTTCCTAGAAACTGGACATAAGAAATAAACAATTCAGACAAGACAAAGGAGAAAACAAAGAAAAAAGGGAGGGAGGAAAAACCATGTTTGTATATACACAGGATAGCAAAGATGATTGTACTGCTGATTTCTGTTGTTTATACTGAAGGTAGCAGTTTACCTTTGAAATTTTTACTTTGACCAATTCCATATGCTAATATCAATAATAAGAGCAACTTCACTGAGGACAGCAATGAGTAATACAACAGCTGTAGTTCAATAATTTCATCTTGTTTTTCTAAATTTGTACCATTTCTAAAGTCTCATCTGTGATGTATATATTCTCTTTAAAATAATTTTTGAAAATGAAAAGTAAAAAGGAAAAAAGAAAAAAATTCAGTTTTAGTGAAATGAAGAGTTAATTTTTACTTGACTGATTGATCACTCTTGCACGCTTATATCTGGTCAGCTGAGCAACAGATTTGATGATAACAATACACAATCTAACAACCATTGGTACTTTTCTCTTCTTGTTTGGAATTCTGTACCATTTTTATTGTTCTATGTTGCTTTGTTCTTGACTTTGTTCTTGTTATGTGTTTTCATTATTTCCTCTTTAAAATAAAAGTAACAAAAATAAAAGGAAAATAAATAAATTAATTAATTAACTTTTCCTTCCTTCATTTGGGGTGTTAGATATTTGTCCCAGCAATGAGAGAAGAGTAACTGAGACAAAGACTTATTTTGATTGATACCTGACATTACCATTTCTAAAAAATCACACTTTTATACTTTTATTCTAATCTTTTTATTCACCTTCTAGTTTTAATTTAATGGCTTGCCAGAAGTTCTTTTTAATATGAATAAATGTATGAGGACTGGGACCCAGTTACAGTTCCACTGACTCATTCAATGAAATGCATAAATCTCAAGACATTATTGCAGATACCTCCCACTCTATTCAATGTGGACAACTTTCTCAAGAACAGTTTTGGAGAAGACTTATACTCTTGCAATTCTGTAGAAAATATACCTCTTTCTAGGGCACAATTAGAAATTTTATTGCTACCGTCTCCTATTATCTTCCTTGGTCTCCTTCAGTGGATAATAGCGGGTGCTAAGTCTCTGTTTTGGATTCTAGTTGATTTTTCTTTGTTAAGTGAATACAGTTAATCTTTCTCTGGTGCTCAGCATCAATTAGCATTAGTAATCAGTTTCGTTATCAGAGGGTCATATTATTAGCTGCAGCCTACAAGTAATTTTATGTCTTAGTTTCAGCCCTAATGAAACTTCATTCTGGGTTTCAGGAATATGAGTATAGTTTTTATTGCATATTTCTATACTTGTATTTTCATTTCAGTGGCTATATTTGCACTAAAATGATCCTGTTTATAGGTGATGTCAATTTTTGAAGTATTAAATATATAACTTTAAATCACAAAATATGTGAAAAATCTATTCAATGCTTTAACTTTAGAGTGGATTAATATTTTTATACATGGAGTAATCGGCTATTAACATATATTATTTATGTTACTTTTTTGTTAAGGTGGATGCAGAAATCCTGAAAGAGGTTTCTTTCCCCTAAAATGAAGATACTGCTTTTCGAGGTTAGATTGGTCTTTTATCTTGAGAATGTTATACCCAATGTGTGATAAGGTAAAAAGAATTTTCTACATTGTAGACAGCACACATCATTACTGGAATTTTGTGTGACACTACTTATGTTACAGATCAAGTTAGTGGGAGACAGGATAAACCCCAAGGCCCTGAGCACTTGCCCAGTGCTTCCGCTGCAAGATTAGACAGCATCGCGTGTCCCACTTGGTCCAGGTCGTAGTTCTTGGGAAGAGGAGCCGAGCTCTTTCTTCTGCTGTGACATCTTTGTCTGAGTGAGGAAGGACGATGGAGGGCTTCTGCACAGCCGGAGTGTACTCTTTCTTACCTCTCTGCTGAATGGATGTGATCAAAAGGCTCCTTGGACACAGGAACCTAAATAATGGGGCTGTGTTTCTCTCCGCAGCTCAGTAATACTTACTGAACCCAACAACTTCATTTCCTTCAGTCCAGCTTCCTTAATGGCTGGCTTCAGGGTGGGAGGTGGGAAGACAGGGAATGAGGAATTGCTGAGCTAGACGCGGGCGACACTGCTAACAGATGGCCTTATTAGAGACACTTTCCCTAGGCCTAAGTGAAGCCTTTTTATCTGAGTCTGCAAGAAGTGGGTCGTTTTCCTGAGCTGTCAGGCTCGGTGCTTTCTTGACTTGTGGCTGTAGCTGCAGCAAGCCGTGGGTTTTCCCACCGGCTTTTGGTTCTCTGAGGCATGCTGAGGGCTGTGTCTGTGGGCCCTGTGACTGTGCACTTCCTTACAGAGCATTTGTTTCTCTTCTGAGCCACAGGCCTTGGGCACCATCAGCTGTACGTGAAGACCTCTGGATCTCTACATTTAGGTTGGTCCAATCCAACCTGGTCCATTGGTCCACTGGTTTGTATACCTGGGAGACCAGGAACACACTGCAGAGTTTCAAGAATCATATACACAACTCTAGAAAGTTCTGTATGTTGTTATTTACTAATGGTGTAGTTCCAATGAGTAAAGTTCAAATTTGATTAAGTATTTCTGAACTTATAGCAACTTCTTCTTACTATGAACTTATTTATTTATTTATTTATTTATTTTTGTACCAGGAATTGAGTTTAGGACATTGTGCTTGCTAGGAAGGTGCTGTGCCACTGAGCTATATCCCCTTACCTGTATAAACTTCCTCTATTAATGGATGCAGAAAGAGTGATCTTGGTCCTGCCTCATTCTGCAGTGTTTTTGTCTGTTTTTTCATGATATTGCTAAGGATTTATTCTCATCAATTCTATTTTCAGTATATGAATAGTTATCTTCTAAGGGCTACACAAACCTTTTCGCACATCTATAGTAATCCGTCATCCACCCATAGCTGAGGTTTTAAGATTAATTCAGTCATTGTGCTCCTACTTTTCCCTATGCCTCAGTTCATGTTCCTGTGGGTGGTCATTCCTTGGCGACACAAAGGGCAGAAGAGTTGGACAATGGAAGACTGAAGACAATGTGCAGGATGATACTTAGCTAGACTCTGTGCTCTCAGTCATTTAGATAAGGTCATTCCTGCAGCTTAAGATTTAAAAATCAAAAACAAAAACAGAGGGCCAGGGAGATGGCTCAGTGGAATAAGGGCTTCTCTGGCAAGCGCAAGGGTCTGAGTTCAATCTCTGGTTCCGCCAAAAAAAAAAAAAAAAAAAAATTAACCACACAAAAACAAAAACAGAAACAATTTTAGGTCTATTCTTTCCCCATTCCCTATACTCCTTTCCTCAAAAGCCCTAGAAGTGATTGACATTGCTGGTGTATCAGGTTAGGCATTGTGCAGCATTGAATAGCTCCACAAAGGTAGACTATGTCTCTTTCTGCAACTTACCACAAAAAAACTAGACACAGAAGAGAAGCTCTAACTATGCCAGAAAATAAAACTGTATCTCTAGATAAGCTCTTGTGAATTTTATAAAGTGTAAGTGCTTAATTACCCAACTTTAAAATGACTTCTATCTCGAACATGAAGAAAATTAGAAAATAAAGTGAAACTCTGCCTTGAAATTAATTCTCCATACATATACAGTATGTTATAAGTGATAAAGGAATAATTTATGGAGCTGGTTTCTCCCAGTGCCACAGAATAATGATTGCATCTTTAAGGATGGAGAAGACAGCACATGTAGTCATTTTCTACTTAGCAACACTAACCAAGACATTGAGCTTCTGTGCTCTGCCTTTCTCTTTGCCCCCCAACTCTGGAAATCAGAGACCCTTTCTACCTTCTGGCTCTTTTACATTTGAGCACACACATCTCTCAAAGAGTCAGACATGTAGGAACAAGCAGATATAAAGCTGCGGGCTTTAAATCCATGATTTATTTTAACTAAAACTGTTCATGATTTTGGGCAGAAAACCAGAGAAGGGAACAGAAGGGGGGGTCTTTCCCTTCTGTCCGGTGGCTCTGCAGGGATTTCTGTCGGAACCAGAAAAGAAACATCAGACAGAAGGCTTCTTTAGCTTCCAAGAGATAGTAAGTCAATTGTTGTATTATATTTTAGGCATCTGTGTCTGCAACAAAAGTACAGCGGAGAGTGAGATGGGTTTATAGATAGATACCTAGGTAGGTGATAAAGAGAAACAGCACGTACATCGAAGCATTGTTGAAGAAGCTTGGTTTTGGAAGATTATGTGCTGGCAGACATGCTACACATAAGGAAGATAAATTAGACTGAGCCAAAAAGTAAGGAACCCATTATGACCATGGAATTGTGGATTATAAAAAAGCAAAAGAGGAGAAAAAGCAAGAGTGGTGGCTGGTGATACATTGCTGAAAAAAATACTGAATTGAAAATTAAAGAACATGGGCCAAAACAAAATGCTGTGATTTTATCCCCTAGTGAGCTCGAAGGACACATAATTCTGTTAGTAGTGGCTATTTTATTTATTATGTACAAAGAAACGAGTGTACAGAGAAATTAACTGAATTTTACTAATTCTTATAATATGTTTAAACCCTTTATTTTCTTCTGTGTTTTTTTCATTCCAGAAAGATGTTTCCTGGGTAAAGGTGAAAAAATAAAGGATTAAAATAATAGTTGATGAAACTCAAATTTTACATTTAGATTTTTGGTAACTCTATAGAAAGTATACTGTATATCATCCCTTGTATGAGAAAAATTGTCACTTTATCCTCTAAGGAGTGACATAAAACTTCATGTGTCAATAGCATTTAATTTTTCAATCATCATGTGGTATTAATTTTAGAAGTCTTCTATCATATGTGTGGTTTGCAAACTATCTCTCTACCATGTTCTACTTAGAACAAATTGTTTTTACCATCCCAATGATAACTAATCCTAGAGAGTTACATAGTATCCTCAAGATTTTAGTGACTCTGGAATAATAGTAATTCCTATTGATATACAGTTTTATAATTTTTATAGTTTTATACTCAGGATTTTTTTACTCTTCATTTTCTATCCATATATCTCAAGTGTGTTTAGCTCGTTTTCAGTTTAGATACACTAGTCAGTCTCTTCACTAGGAATATTCAAAATATTTTTTTCTAGATGGTAGAAAATAAAGGTAACACATATTACATGGTACTCAGGATCTTGTCTTCTTCCTTGATACACATTTTTAGTCCTCAGGGAAGGACAGCTATGAGGGTGTGCTCCCATTTGGGCTCCCCCTGAGCCTGTCATCTGGGGCTTGTCACTTAAGTTTTAGGACTTTTTTTATTGTTTTTGTGTAAATCTGGAGAATAGAGCTTTGACTACTTTTCCAGGATGTTTATTACTATGAATGACCTCCAGAGCACGAGAGATATGTCTTCAGCTTTACAGGGACTAGTGTGACACCTGTGTAATGGAACCTCAGTACAATTTTTTAAAAAGTCTTCTGGTAGATCTGGTGAGATAGCTCAGTGGACTAAGTGCCTGCTTAGGCAAGCGCAGGGACCCGAGTTCCATTCCCAGTGCCGCATGCCATATGGGCCCTAACCTCGGGCACAATGAGCTGGCCACCGAGACAAGGCATGGTGGCACACGCCTATAATCCCAATGTTGGGGAAGCTGAAAAGTGAAGGATCACTATGAGTCAGAGCTGCATAGTGAGACCATGTACCAAATACATGAAAAAAAGTCTTTTGGTGTATGCTTGACATCTGAAAGACTCTCTGTACAGACAAAGCAAACAGTAGTTGAGTCAATGTAGTTCTTATTCCTTGTGGATTGCTTGTGGGATACTTATTATAGTAAAATAAAGCTTTTAAGATTAAGGTAACATGAAAATTGTATAGCTTTGTTTTTCTGATATACCTAAGAGGAAGGTTTTCTTTCCATTCAAAGTGGGAAGTTCTGGAAGGATGTAGATAGCAACTGCACGCCATTGCAAATTGATTTGTTTTATCCATGTGACCAGGTTAACCTCATAGTCACACTCATTGTATTACAGGATCTGGGTGGTTCCAACCCTTCAAGCCCTCCCCATAGCCTTTGACCTTGAGACTTACATAGAAAAGTATGTATTATTCTAAACTGGATCTTAATTTTGCAGCCTAACATATACAGGAAGCTATGCAGGCTTCCTAACGTGCTATTAGAAAGACACGTATAATTCTGTAATCTCCTTGTCTGAGGTCTGAAATTAGGGAGAGTATTATACTTCTGCACATGGTGTATCATGTGTGTGCTCATTTGCATAGCAAAATCCTCCTTCTGTGGCTGTGGAAGGTTTATAGCAGTGTGTATGCCCTTGGTTACCCTCATGAATCCTTGCACAATTAGGAAATAATGCATAGTGGACAGGCAACCATGTTGTCATGATAAGAAAACTATTTAATTATTATTAATAACATTAGGTGGAGATGAAATTAGGAAAATAGCTAAAAGACATGTTAATATTTTCTGCTTCCTGTTTCTCTATTCAACTTCCTGTACTCCTGGTGTCCAGGCATTGAAACTGACCATAAAATAGAAAACTCGTATCTATAAAATAGCATACCTATTTATAATTTCAGCTTCATTTTTTCATGGTGGAGGAAAATAAATTCCTAAATCTCACAATTTTTAAATATATCACCTTAATCAGTCCAAGAAATATGAACCAATGAGTATCACTTCATATTGAAATAATGAAGTCTCAGAGAGTCTGATCATCACGGTATTACTGTACTGAAAGTTCTTCCAGGTGGAAAATAGAAACCAGGAAAATGAGATTCACCTCTCTGCATTATTTCTAATCACAATTTAAAATATTTTAAGTGCTAGCAATATATATGACTCTGAGTAGGAAAAATGAATAATGTCAATTCTGAACACCTCCCCCCAACTATAACAATATAATTTAGTGTCCTAGTTACCATCTTATTTCTTATAGTTCCCCATCACTCTATTGTATTCCACATATGACATTCTTATATCCTCTAAGGCTAGGAGACAAATTTGGTTCTATTAGTTTATTGTTTCTTCACCTCTTGCCAATGAGTTTTAATTGAGCTTTGGGGAAAGATTGCAAGAAGAATTATACAACTGTGTGAGGTCCTGTAATCTACCCTGCAATCAGCATAAATGGTGTAAAGCTTATTGGTAACAAAACCCCCTGTCTTCTACCTTCATTGACCACCCCCCAATATTCAGTCACTCCAGGTATGAAAGTTAAGTGGAGGTTATCTATGTTATTTGATGTGAATGGTGAAATGGCTGCCCCGATAATGTCTCACATCAGATATTACCCATTGAACATACAAATTAACCTTTGATTCAAAACATTTCTTAATATTTAAATTTAAATGGCAATCTAAGCTTGTAGCACTGTGTGTTACTTTTAATACCTTGAAGCACAATAGGAAACACTGATTACTATAATATTGAAATCTGTAGGAAGAATATTTAAAAATCACTGCCACTATGGTAACCAAGAAAGTCCTTATTCTTTAGTCCTAGAATCTGTTAAATGATTTATTTTTTTACCGCAGATTGATTTTCCTATGCTTTTATTCATTTCTTATAAAATGACTTTTCTGAAATAGAAGTGATTAGTTATTGTGCTTCTTATTTTTGAATTTCAGAATATTCAAATGCTTTAGAAAACTGTAGTAAAACTCAGTAATCAACATTTGAAATAATTATAGTAAAATCAGGATCTAAAAATTCCATAGACGTGCTATTTCTTATTGTCCTTTGAGTGTATTTTATGAAAATCGTCAATTGGTAATCGATAATCTTTATGTGAAATGCTCCATTGTACAGACTGATTGTAGCCTGGGCTTAAAATGTCAAGTAGTTGCACTGCAGCTACCTACCGTGGGTCTGTATTTTTAAAAAAGTTGTAGGTGTGAATGCTTGAAATTTATAGATTTGAGATGATGCTCAAGAGTATGGTCCTTATTTTCATTCTATCCCATATTCAATTATTCACTCGTTTAACCCCTAAGCTAAAGAACTAAATAAACAATATAAAATATCCAAGTAACATATTCTGAGCACAATCCATAAACTCCAATTTAATATTATATGTTACCTGGAGAGAGGAAAATTGTATTTTCTAGCACTCGCACATGTGCAGATGCACATATGCATGTGTGTATTTTTGTGTATTTGTTTGCATATATTCAAAATAATAGATGGACATAGCTGAAAACATTAAAATATGGAATAATCCTGCCTTATCTCCCCTCTCAAAATCCAATTTTCTATACTTAGCAGTTTCTGTCTTTTATATTTTTTTATGTGTTAAATACAGAGTCTACAGGGTCTCACTCCACAGATCAGACAGTGATCCTTCCTGTTTTTCGGCCTCCCAAGTGCAGGGATTACAGGTATACACCTCCACACCCAGTCTCAATGGCCCTCTTAGTTTGTCCCAGGGGTGGGTCCTGCATGGCAGGCTGATGATTAACCCCTGGCCCCTGTGTCTGCCTAAGCGGGCGCTTTAATCCACTGAGCTATCTGGCCAGCCCTGCAGCTTCTGTCTTAGATATTGTGTTGCTTTGATCCATATACCTTGTTATTATGCTTTTACTGATGTTATTAATTTTATCAGATTGAGAATATTTGTGGATATCACATTCAAAAAGATATCAGTTCTGTTCATTCAGACCCTCTCCTATATTTTCCAATGCAGTATGATTACAAATTTATCCCCAATTTTCTTACTAGTCACTTCTCTATGAATATTTTGTAGCTAAACTTATATTTCTATTTTTTTCCATGAGGCATAAAAATATTCTATATGCTAGGCTGTAAATTTAGAACATTTGAATTTCTGCCTATCCCTGTAGCTTGCTTCGCACCTTAAAATATTTCAAATTGTAAAAGAAAATAAAACATTATTTTTTATTTGCATATTCTTTCATAGTCTGGAAAACATTATCTTTAGGATTACTTATAGCCTACATTTTATTTTATTTTATTTTTATTTTTATTTTATTTTTTTTTGCAGAACCGGGGATTGAACTCAGGTCCTTGCGCTTACCAGGGAAGCGCTTATTCTACTAAGCCATCTCCCCAGCCCTACATTAGAATTTAAAATAAAACATTATCTGTATCTGCATAGTAACTACATCCTTCCTAATTTCCCCAAAGTGACTATAGTCTGGAAACAGTATTCAGTATTAAGTTCTTTATAAGAGAAATTATTTTGGTGGCAGAAAGCCAGTGAAAGTAGACATTGGAAGTTTTCTGACATCTCAGGAAATAAAATAAAGTGTGTAGATGAACAATCTGTGAAGAAATTAGTGGTGCTTTTAAGAAGGTAGAGTGTTAGAAATGAGGACTTCTAGCCTAAGGTTCATACATATTCACGAAAAGGAAAGAAAACAGAGAAAGTATTTCTGCTTCCTTTTGTTAAAATTGACAGAGGCTTCCCTCCCATAGGACTGGACTTACCAAGGTTGATGTGATAGCCTTTGGGTTACTGCACATTTGTATTTTTCTGAGCTTTACCCTTACTTGGCCTTAGATTAACTAGAGTTGAATGAACACTTTTGGGACCACAGAGAAAATGTGTGAGCAAGCCACTTACACTTGCAGGTTTCAGTTATCTTCCCTGGAATATGAAGGTGGGCAGCAAGATCATTTCTGAGTTCAGTCTTTGATCTTAAATTTTCAGTGTGCATCAAAAGTCAGGAGGCTACACCAGAAACACTGGGGTTAAATAAAAGATCTATGAACAAAATCTTACATTTGTGACGTACACCACCAATTATACATTCAGATGTCCCCTTCTGCTGGGAAATGCAATAGGTACATTTATAGTCGATCTTACATTTTAATAGCTAAACTGAGATTAGAAACTTGTTTTCTGGTAAGGCTTTCTCTCTCACTCTCTTTTGAGGAATGTAGCACACACTCTTACCACTGTCTTCTCCTCACATTAGTGATCACAAGGATACTAGATTCTGTGAGTACCCTTTGAGGACCTGTGGTTGATGTCATCTTTTTTCACCTCTATGTGCTGCTACTGCATACCAAGGATGGAAGATGAGTGGACTTGTTGCACTTTAATATCTAGAGAAGATTAGAAGCCTTTTGTCAATGTCATATTATTTCCTACTTGTATTTAATTATGAAGTTTGAGTTCCATTTAAAATTTAGATATGGAGTGAATAAAAGCAGAAGAGATTATCAAAGAAAAATTTCAAATTATCTCATTGCTTGACATGTGAGAAAAAAATATCATCCTTTGTACAACTTTTGTGAATGGTGTCACTTTCCAAGGATGATGCTCCTAGTAATAGTGTATTGTAGAAGATGACAATCTGTAATTATTTCTATGAATTTATTTATTCTTTAGAAAAAAAACTAGACTCCATTAAAAAATTCTCCTTTACATAGATTTCTGAGTGGTAAACTTAAAGCCCTAAAGTTGTAGGGAACAGAGGCACTGTTGAAGGGCTGATTCTGCTGAGGAACAAACCTAGAGATGAGATTAAAAGCAAATTCCAAATTTGTTGCTTGGCAGCCTGATTTATAATGATGGGAGCTCTGCCAGGCACTTTCATGTGTAAGTCAAGGACTATTTCTCTCCAGAAGACCAAATTAATGCCACTTCTGAAGTACAATCTGCAAATGGATATGCTCCTTCACAACAGAAAGCCTCTGCTCATGTTTCAAGTACCTTAGACTCTGTCTAAGACAATGGTTTGTGCATAAAAATACAACAGGGCATCAGAAACATCTGTCCCACGAAGGAAAAAAAAAGGCTTATAAAAGGGTCATACTATGTATCTGAAGTGAACCTCAAAGAGAGATCCTGACCCTATATGTCTAATCTAACTCAGGCCAGTTCCTAACCTGATATAGCTTGCAGCAAAACAGTTGAACATAACTCATAATTCGAACAAAATATCCCACATACAGTGATGAACTGAAAACACTCCAGATATCACATAGATTCTAGACAAAAGAACTCACTTTGCATGTGACGCTGTAGAAACCCAATGAAGTTGAGTGTCTCACCCAAGGTTAAGTCGTTTGTTAGCAACATATCTGGGCTTAGAGCCCAGATTATATGTCTACTAGGCCAGCACATTTGGCCAAATTAAGTACAGTCTGTCCATATGGCCAAACCATATGGCAGAGTCCTCAACGACAGTTCTGTCCCCAGAAAAACCTAAATTGATCATTGTTTTCTTTTTCATTTTGTTCCGCATCCACATTCCCATGCATGCTAATATTACTTAGTAGGGCACAGATTTGTAATTTAGAGCATGTATGTACAGAAAAAGATGTAGACTGGATGAGGCCAAGGAGGTGAAGACAAACATGCTTAGCTGGATTTAAGAAATGACATAAATATTGGCTAGTGTCCGTAGCAACCAGACAAAGAATTAAGACTTTCTGATTGGATGGAAGAGGCCATAAAGAGACATAGTTCAGAGTCAGGATATGAAAGATCTGAAATTTCAGAGTCTGAAAAATGGGATTGATTATTATATGGATAATTTAGAGATACAGAGACCACATAGGAAAGTATTTTGTGTTTAGATTACCTTGACACTATTAAGGAAGATTGGAGAGAATTCAATTACAGATTCTAGTTTTTAACATCTACCTACTCCTGAATTTTGTATGTGCAAGAAATACGAATTAATATCTCTCTCATATCATTATACCAAGTGCTCCTTTGAACTAAAATGGTATTACTCAATTCCTTTTCACACAAGGGCCAACCAAATAGCTCAGCAGGTTAAAGCTCCTGGATTCAATCCCCCAGCCGGCCCTGCTCCCAGGGCACACTGAGATGGTGATTGAGACTGGGCATGGTGGCACGCACCTGTAATCCTATCTTTTGGGATGCTGTAATCAAGCAGATTGCTATGAGTCTGATCTAGGAGTGAGACCCTGAACACCCTGTAGACACTTCCCTAAAATACAAAAGAAAAAAAAATCCTTTCCACAGAATTCTCTATGGGCTACAAAGCAGGGGTCTTTTTGAGCAGAGAGATTTTTGACCCAACTCAAATGGGGCACTGCACAGTGTATAAGTTCACTTTACATGACAAGCTGTACATAATAAGATAATGAATGATTTGATATTCAATCAATGTCTGTCTTTGCTATTTGTCCAGGAAATTAAACAGGATAGCTTTGCAAGTAATAAAATCAGAGAGAGAGAGAGAGAGAGAGAGAGAGAGAGAGAGAGAGAGAGAGAGAGATCATAGAGCTGCCTTACACTGTTATACTGTGGCAGACTTTAGTACAGGTTTAGCATTAATCAGTTTATGTCTTACCAAAAAAACTTTTTTTCTTAAGTTAGTCTGAGTGAATCTCTCTTCATTATAGCAAATTGATAGGTATATAGAATTATTTTTTAATATTGCCAATTCATAAATAAACCCTTACAAAATGAGGGTTGAGTTGAAGATAGTAAACTATGATTTCTCATATAATGTGTCCCAGTAGCTGTTAGTTAGTGTATTTCAAATGAACCATTTCTGATTTCCAAAAATCAGAAGATCTTTTTCTGGACTTCCAGCTAGATAGTGCCACTTGGGAGAGGAAAGGGGACCATGCAGCAGAAGGCCGTGGAGCTCCTGCAGGCTTTACCTCTTCCTTCAGCTGTTGACTTATGAGAACATTTTAATTTTTTTCAAAGCAAAGTAGGGTGTCCTATAAATGCTAGTTGATTTTCTGTTTTGCTCAAAAGCAGCGTTGTTTGTGCTATACAGGTAGGATTTCTGTTTGACTAAATTTAAACCTAAACATGTTTCTGGTCAGTAAGACTTTCTGGTGCCTTTCAGATTATGGTGCACCCTGAGGAAAACACTCACTTGTTCAGTGGTTTTCAAACCTTTGAAAAATAAAATGATTTGAGAAATTGTGATGTGTTTATTCATATTAAAGAAGAATATCATAATTTGATGGTCACTTTTACCTCATCATTTCTGTTGCTATAGATGCAGTTATTTGTTTCTTCCATAGAAACTTACACAACAGAAAAATACAAGTCATGGCTCTCTATCTGTAGTTCCCAACTCTAATTGCACAATGTGAAGTAAACTGTTTTGACCCAACCTAATTCACCCACGGGGAGTTGAGATTGGGAAAGCAAAAATCTGGTTTCACTATGTGTGAAATATTTTGAATGTTTATACAAAATTGAACTTCACTTCTCTTCATTTATTCCCAAATGAATTGGCCTGTTGTTTGATTTTTCTCCTCTTAATCTTGACAAGTCTTAAACACCAGGACAGTTAATAGAAGGGTGCTGCTATGTTTCAGGCCCTCTTATGGGAAATATTCCATGAGGTAGTTTGGAAACAAAAGCAATTTTTCACTGCCTTGTGCCAGTCAAATGAATTCTTCTGTGCTGAAGACTGAACAATTTCGAATAGCCTGGAAAAAAATTAGCTCCTGCATATTTGTGGAAGTTGGCAGATTGAAACCTTTAGTGTTTTCAGGGCTTTGTGGCCAGAAAACCTTCAGTCTTTGTGAGGATGAAAACAACACAATGGAGTGAAGTTTTCAGTCTGCTCCTTACAGTTGGACTCGAGAGCAGCTTCACTGACCTTCACTCTGCAGATCCCTAGTGAAGCATCCGCACCGTGAGAGGAAACACACGGGACAGGATGAACGCGCATTTTATTCCGCTGCTTTTAATGGGCATGACAGAGAGAGAGAGTGCAGGCCAAATGGCACTTTTGCGATTTCTCCAAAAACTGTTGTATGTTGCCCTCAATTAAAGATGCCTCCTTTCCTCTGTTCTTTCTTTGAGGTACCCACACAGAAGGGAAAACGGGGAGGGGGGGCAGAAAATGTGAAGGGCAGGGAGGGGGATGGCACTTGACTCCAAGGACAGCATGTGAGCCAGCCCCAAAGTGGCTGTGTGCAGTTTTTTCCCTACTTCTTTTCTATTCCCCTCCCCTCCTACAGACAAAATATACTGAAAACACCAGGATCCTAGATTCTTCTTTCATCGCCTAAAATAAAGAAAGAAATATCCCTGCTTCTTCTCCTTGGTCATAATATCTTACCTAATTTTCTTCTGCTGTCTGTTCTCTTTCAAGGTCAAAGTTATTAGAAATGGAGAGGAAATATCACGCTTCCTGAGTCTAAGCCAGCAGGTCTGGAATTACATAAAGTCTGAAGCTTGTGCAGGTCTCTTAGCCAAGGAGGCTGCCCATTAACACTTGTGTTTGAGGGCATAATAAGAGCTGTGTAGGAGCAGGCAGAGAAATCTGCATGGTGTGGTAACTGACTGGAGCAGGAATGGATCACGCTGGAGGTGGGACTCAAGACACGCTGGCAAGGGGCACAGCAAAGCTAGATAAACCGCCATTGTTTTCAGCTTCTTTTTCATCTGTTAAAGATGGGATTTTTGAAAAATTTCCCCTTTGCTACATTCATGTTTTTCAAGTTTATTTTGCTAGCAGATTTTACTTTCAAAGCCCTTAACATTTTAAGTCTTTGACTTTTTGTCTTCAGAGAGTATTAAATCCATCAAGCTTTAGTAGGTAATGGAAACAGCTATACAAAAGTAGAAAAGAATAAACATTGACAAGTAGTTGCTCGCCATCCATGCACACCAACTCATTTGTACTGCCTGGGATTCAGAATATTATGTCTTTAATGGCCAGTCAAATAGCTCAAGGATTGGCCAAATAGCTCAGCGGATTAAAGTGCCTGCAAGCAGGCACAGGGGCCAGGGATTTGATCCCCAGGTCTGCAGTGCCAGCCCCACCCCCAGGGTGCACTGAGACTGTGAGACTGGGCCTGGTCGCATGTGCCTTTAATCCCAGCTCTTGGGGGCTGTAAACAGGTGGATCACTACGAGTCTGATCTGTAGTGAGACCCTGAACACCCAGTAGACTTTTCCTAAAAATAAAAAACAAAAAAACAGAATATTATGCCCTCAACCTACTCAAACACAGGGATTTGTGTGGATCATAATTGAAGGCTTCCTCCTTCAGAATGCATCCTCTCATACTGCAGGGTCCTGTTGTGAGAGCTACAGGGGAGAAAATCATAGAGGAGAGCTAAGCAGCTCTGCTCCCACCATAATGCAAACATGTTATCTGCAAACATGAGTTTGTAGTGCTCAGGGGTTACGCACTGTCCCTCCTTTGTCTATACTCACACACATCATAAACACTACCTGTTAGCAAAGTGAATGACACAAAGATCTAAAAAAGCCTTACTGACTTCATGCACTTCTTGTTGTGGCCCTCAAAAGGCAGCTATGAAGGCAGAAAGGGAGCCCTCGCCTAATGCCCAGAAGGGCAGAGATACAGAGCTGAGGGAGGAACACCTGGTGGCGGCCAGCTTTTTAGAAACATTTTAGGCCTTAGTTGCTTTTTTTTTTTTTTTTGCTTTCTAACTTTAGAGATAATAAATATGATAACAAGGTAGGAAATGAAGAACTGGGCTAGGTCTCTAGCATTAATTTTTAATATTGGGCTCCTGCACTACTAAAACCTAGCTAGATATTAAAATTGATGTAATCTTTTATCCCTGTTCCCTGTTTTCGCATGGTGCAGATGACTTATGTAACTTTTGTTCTAAAAAGCTTAAAACTGACTATTGAAACATGTGATGCTAATTTCTCTGTTAACCAAGGTGGATGAACCATGGTCAGACAGATGAAAATCCAGACAATTGAAAAACAAACATGGAAAAGTGAGTTCCAGGAAAAGTGATTCAAAGCCCAGAAACCTCAACTGAGGACATTAGCCTGAAAGAGCAGCATTGCTCTGAGCCCGAATTCCTGTTGAGATCTGGGCCTTTCCGTCATTTTTAATGGAACGTTATTAAAGACAAATCTGGAGTATCCAACCCTTCAGTGCTTCCTCTTTATTTATTTCTGCAGAAGAAAACCCTCTTAACCCCCATGGATAATATATTCAACAGCTTGTATCCATGGCAAGGTTGTTTCCTAAAAATTTTTATGGGATAAATTTAGTTCACATTTGCACATATTTACACATGAGGTCCCCATTTCAAGGTCTTCAGCTGAAGTAAGAAAGTCACTCCTGGGGCAGGATGTCTGCCAGGACTGCGGCATATATTCCATATGCATTGCAAAGCTCCCCTGTTTCCTAGGACATGAAAAGGACATTGCCTCCAGTGCCCCTCACCTCCTCCTGGAGTTTCAAAGTTAGGTTAGGACTGCTGTGAGCCACAGGGAGCTCTCCAGCACAGAGCCCTCTGGGTCACAGGCAGAACTGGACAGGGGCTCCCACAGTCTCTGCCCTCCTTTTCCAAAGCCCTGGGGATGTAGCATGTTTTCTTTACTCTTTTGAAGAACTCTACATTCCCAGGCCCTTTCCTCAATGGAAATGCTCAGGGATGGCACATAGCCTGCACATCTCTTGGGTCCTAAGGATAATCTCACACACACGCACAGGACTTTTCTTTTATGGGTTTTACAGTTAACAATTGTGGGGAAGAGATTGGGTTTGAAGAGAGTGGTAGGAAAAGCTAAGGCATTTGTTTTTGCCTTCCATTGATATCTATTAAGTACTTTGTATGTCCCTGACCTGATTCTAGATACAGAAACTGTTGTGCTGTAGAAACAAAAGCCACTATTTCCATGATTCTTATGTTCTAATGACAGAAGACAATGAATGTTTTCACTTATTTTTTTGTATAACTTCTAGGAAGGAAATTGAAGCAGTGTAAGAGCTTCAGGGACATGCTATGTTTTGGAAAGTCTACCCTATTTTTAAGAATGTGCATTTCTCAGGAGATGATATTAGAGCAGAGTGCTGAAGCAGTAAGAAATGAACCGTGCAAAAGTCTAAGAGCAAGACATTCTACAAAGAGAAAAAGAACAGTCACAGAAGCTCATGGTACTGGTCAGCTGCTTTTTATTTTCTTGGAAAATAGCTAGATTATTGAGCCATTTATTAAACAAAAGTACTTTACCATTATATAAGGAATAATTGTCATGTATAGTTGTCATGATTTGTTAAGATCTTCTAATTGTATTACATTTACATTTCTTTAAATAGTAGATACCTGATGAGCAGATAGTTAGGTATTATAGAATTCTGGATGAATATGAGACTTTTGAAGTCACATTGTAAGTTTCAGGTGGAATTTTTAAAACCACATACAGAATTTTAGAAGTATTCTAACTTCTCCTCATTGGGAACCCATGGGACAGAAATGGTCTAATGATTGGACATCTTATACACAGCCACATAGCAGCCCCCAGAGGGTTTGGGCAGGGAGTGTCATTCAGGATCAAAGTACATTACCCTATGCTGGAGTCAGGAATGGAATATGGAGACTTTAGCTGGCTAAATGAAAGAAAATAGGCTGACATTCTCAAAGTGGTCCCTAGCTTCTGTTTTGTGATAGCCTTATGCGAGATAAAATTACAATTTTAAATTATATAAACAGAATCATACAAATACAATAGTAACAGATTCCAAACCTTCTAATATCCTCCTGAATCTTTATGTATAATATGTATTATATATTTTATACATATATATGTATAATTTCCCACAAAATTTTCACATGCCATGCCTACCCCATCCCTAGGGTGTGCTAAGACAGAGATTGAGACTGGGCATCATGGGCCTGTAATCCCAGCACTTGGGAGGCTGAAAAAAGGAGTATTGCTACGAGTCTCATCTGTGTAGTGAGACGCTGTACCAAATATAAATAAAATATGATAAAATAAAATAAAAATATACCATGAATCTCTTAAATATTATTGTGCATTTTAATTTAATTAATTAGTTACAGAATCTCACTATGCAGCTTAGACTCAATGATCCTCCTGTCTTAGCTTCCCCAGTGCTGGGATTACAGGTGTGTGCCACCATGCCAGCTTTCAGTGCCCCGCATACCTGGGTTTCTGGGCCTGGCTTGGCATGTGGTACTGGGGATCCAACCCGGGTCCTTGCACTTGCCAGGAAGGCCTTTAGACCTCCAAACTATCTCATCAGCCTAATTCAATCTTAATTCTTCCATATTTTCAAATATAGAAGAATTTCAAAAGCCAGATAGATGAATGAAATAAATGCATATTTTAAAAAGCACAATTTTGATGGCACTGAAATCCAAATTAAAAGTTCCAACCAGTGAATTCCTGCATTCTAAGGAGCATGCAGTGGAGAAGCAGCTTCAGTCCCTGTAGCTGCAGGCCTTCCAGAGAGCCTTCCAGGCTTCTTTTAGTGCAAAGAATGAAGTGTTGTCTGTGTTCTTGCTCATTGTGTTAAAGATTTCTTTTCTGATTACTTAAAGTGTGTGTGTGTGTGTGTGTGTGTGTGTGTGTGTAGTATAAAAGTCTCTAAAATATCTTGAGTGAGGTGCATCCATCGTAATGAGAAGAAAAAGTTTAAAAACTAGGGAGCAGTGAGGAGGAACGTCCCAGCGCTTCTCAGACATACATGGCCCTAATGTTCGTCTAACTTTTAATTTTTTTATTTTTTTTTTTAAAACATTTATTTATTTTATTTTAGAGGGAGAGAGCGAGAGAGAGAGAGAGAGAGA
>NDGM011255611.1:0-12546 GCA_002564305.1 Octomys mimax | reverse complement strand
ACTCAGGCCCTTGCACTTGCCAGGGAAGCGCTTATTCCACTGAGCCATCTCCCAGGCCCCCACGAATTCCTATTATTTTGTTCAGTGAAATTCTGTGTGATTTCTAATGTTACTTTTTAACATTGTCTTAAAAAAAAAAAACGGCTGATAGAGCTCTTCATGAAGCAAGTCTGGGGTGGCAGCGATTTTCTGGCAAACACTTCAGCTTCTCTGGAACAGAATTCATTCTGTCCTGCCTAAGAGAGTATAAACACAAGGTTCTGGGGCCTGCGCAAGGAGGACGGGTGCTGACAGTGAAAGCCTCCTTCTCCCCTTTACTGTAGCCACTTTGGAGCATTTCTCAGCACATATTCCCTGAGGCAGGCCTGAGCACTCCTGAACATTCTTTTTCCTGACTGAGGTTTCAGGGAAAGATCTTTTCTCCTTTGGGTTTCCTCTGTTCACAGTAATTACAGCCAAATTTAGCCCTGAACATTATTATGCTTCTTCGACTATTTTCAAAGCGTATGAAGCATTGATTCATAGCTTGAGCTAAGAGACTGTTTTCTGGGGGCCTCGGGGAGCCATGGCAGCACTGACAGGTGTGCGTCTCTGAGGGCCGTGGGAGCAGGCTGTGATGGAATCAGTTAAAGCCGGTATGCCCAGGGTTAGGGACTGTACTGAGCTCAGATAGCTCTGCCTTCCTGTATCCCCTGAGAGAGTCCAGCTGCCCAGGGCAAGGGCTGTGGGTTAGATATCTGAATCCTGGGAGGACCCTGTGGGGTGGGGTGTGAGGAGAATCTGCCTGATGGGCAGAGTGGGGCAATGTGCGGCAATGGGTGTTAGCTAAGCAGCTGCAGAGGAGCTCTGAAGGTGAGTGGATATTCTGGAATGTATGGGGGTAGGTTAGGAACCCTAGCATGCACCAGGCCAGATCATTGCATCCAGGGCATCCTAAGGCTCATGGCAGTAAGTTCAGACAGGCTCAGGGCCACACTCTTTCCCAGGGCCTGAGACTGAGTTGGTCAAGGGGGACTTTCCTTGAGCTTAGCTTTGCAGTGCATAGGGGACTTTTCCTTACCACGTAAATGTTATCATGTAACAGAGTCTGCTGCTCTGCAATGGGGAGATGCCAGTGCTGACGTGCCATGCTCCCTCCTGAGTCAAGGGTCTGGTTCTCCTTTCTTCGAAGCTCCTGTGGATGGTGCGGGAAATGCTTCCAGTAGCTGGCCTCTATTTGTCCTCCTGGTGTTCCATCCAAACACCTCAGAGACCACTGTCACCCTGACACATGGGCCTCCCCCAGGCAATATCTGCTTCATGCCAGCAAGTCCTTTGTACATTGTCAGAGGCCCAAAATCTCATCTCCCAGCAGCACCTAACATAGAGTTTTAGCCCTAATATGGAGAAAAGCAGCTCCACAAAGAAAAGCCCCTCCTGGGGCTACAGTGAGCTTCCAGAAAGATGCAAATACATTCAGTGCATCTCTTCTGTGCCAACACTTTCAAGATTGCTGGGTATTTGCTTTTTTTTTTTTTTCCCTTTCTTTTTCGTGACAAGCATTCAAGCTGCCCATCTCTCTACACAGTCCTTATTTTGGGAAACCAAACTACCATTTCCTCATGATTGCTAACAATTTTTCAGTCTAATTACAATTTGCCAATCTTTGTTTCCTGCCAGCTTGTCACTGAATCCACAGAACAGTGACAGCAAAGTGAAATGAGCCCCACCATGGGGGAATGATTTGCTGGTGGCATTCTGCAGGGTTTCCTCCTGTCAAGTGCTGCCATTCTGACCTGCTTGCTTGG
The DNA here is from genome assembly GCA_002564305.1 of Octomys mimax. NCBI lineage: Eukaryota > Metazoa > Chordata > Mammalia > Rodentia > Octodontidae > Octomys > Octomys mimax. The sequence goes on along the minus strand of NDGM011255611.1, from coordinate 10,759 downwards.
CTTTGCAGTGAAGTCCCCAGCCTTCCTACCTCATCCTGGCCCCCGAGTTGGACAGGAAGGAAAAGTCCATGTCTCCCATTACTATCTCACCAATGGGACAAATGACCCAGCACCTACAAGGCAGAAATGGCAGGTGGAAGGGCTGAGGCAGAGAACAGCTGCTCATCCATAAAGCAAGAAAGCAGAGAAAGGAGGAGATAAGGAAGGAGATACAGCTTTCTGCCCTGCCCCCAATGGACTCACCTCTTCCCACCAGACCTCACTTTAGCTCTGAACCTCTATGGAATAAACCACTGATGGTTATAATCCCCCATGATACCTTCCAAAGGCCCTCCCTCTGAATGCTTGAGCCTTTGAGGGACGTTCTAGATTTAAATCACAAAACCTCTCTTTGTCTGAACCCATTCTGATATCTCCAGTGCCAGTGGAATCCTCTGTTTTGCTACTCCCCTGTGATTTGTGTTCCAAACTTGCCTTATCTTGGACCCTGATCCAGGGCATTACGTCTCAAAGTTGTCTTGACAGCTCCATTGGTCTCAAGCCCTTCCCAAGGGACTAGATGCTCACTCCTGCCAAGCAATGTGGTGATGTCCCTACCTTGGTCATCCTTGGGACTGGAAGCTGGAGAGGCTGAGAGGGGCACATAGGGAACAGGAGCATCTAGTTTGAGTAAAAGCTCTGTAGTGGCTCTGTCTTGCGGTGGAGAATTGTCCTACACTAACCTTAAACATGTATCACCCTGGGATGAGACCCTGCACCCACACTTTCCCTACATCAGAAGTCTACATTTCATTTCTGAGGGTCACAGAAGTTGACAATTACACATGAGATATCTTTTGTGCTTGTCCACATTTTGTCCACGGAAATAACATGTGAAGAACTAGAAATCATCAACTTGATCTTTTTTATCATTTTTCCTTAATGTGGTAGTCATTGGATTGCCCTGAAAGTTCTTACTGAAATGACACCAGAAAGGACTATATGTGATGGGCTTCTAATGGAAAAGCACAATTTGACACAGACATGACCAGTTTTACCATTTCCTTTGTCTCTGGTTGCTCCTGAAACTCAACAAACAGAAAGAAAGAGACTGAAGGAAAAAAAAGAATGACACAGCATAGAGAAAAAAGAGAATGGAGTGAGTGAAAACCACAAAATCTTATAGTAAGTGAGTAGGCAGGCCCCAATCAAGCCACTCAGAATCGGTCAGGGGCCAGCCACAAGGAAAGGCTCATAGGAAACAGGTTGATATTGAAGACCCTGGAAAGACTCAGAAAATTTAAACTCCTGGTACCTAAGTAGGCAGAACTCAGCAGAAAAGTTGAAAGTTTTGGAAAGGCCCAAATGGGCCTGCCGGGCCACCATGGCTGAGCTCACAGAATGGCAAGAGACTGGAGGATTTCACCCCAAGGAAAGAACCCGAACATTGTGGCATTGTGGGTGCCCACTCCGTCATGTATGGGAGATATACAAATCCAAATAGTAGCCCAAATCTCTGAGCTTCCAATCAATTAGCCAGTGCAAAACTGACTGACAAAAATAGACAGAGAGGACCACCAAATGCTCAGAGAATACTTTATCATGTGAGACAGAGGCCAAATAACAAGGCAGAATTAGAGGAAACAGGTGCTCCAAGCTGGGAGGGGAGCATCAGATGTAACTAAAGATAGTAACTTACACAAGAGTCTCCTAGATACTCAATATTAGGCAACCAAGGACACTTTACAGGAAGTGGGTTGGTGCTGAAGCAGAGCCTACTTGACTCTCTGAGTTGAAGAGCCAGAGCCAAAGTTAGGGATTTTAGAAGTGGAATGTGTGAGATAGCAGAGGGCAGAGGGGGTTGCCAACCCACCTCCACACAGATCTCAGCTGGTGACTGGCCACACACATAGGTGTAAAGGAACAAAGCCCAGGAGAAAACCTACCTGGTTAGGAGGGAGTGGTTTCTGTGTTACATATTCTAACTACAATCCAGGCTAGGAAATCTTGTGATTTATAAGGTACTTGGTAGAATTCATAGGAATTTGTCACTGAAGTCAAAAGTAATGAGTTCTAAGGGGAAAAAGCACAGCTCTCATTTCACCAAACAGTGGTAAAAGCAAAATAGCAAGTAGTGGCAAAAACACAGACCTGAGGATCAGTGGAACAGCTTGAAAGATGATGACACAACTACAAGCAACTCAGCCACCTTATCATTGACAAAGAAGTCAAACATGTTCACAAGAATAAAGATAGCCTCTTTAATAAATGGTGCTTGGAAAAGAAACTGGCTTTCCACATGCCAAAGACTAAAACTAGACCCAAGCATACCACCATGCACTAACTCAAAGTCAAAATGGAGCAAAGATGTCAATATTAAAACAGAAACACTAAATCTCCTGGAAGAGAAAGTAGGTAAAAACCTTGAAGGCATGGGTGTGGGCAGAAAGCTCATAAACAAAACCTAAATGGCACAGAAATACTTCAAAGGATCAACAAGTGGGATCTCATTTTATTAAAAAGCTTTTTCATATAAAAAGAAATCACCAACAGAGTGAAAAAATGACTCACAGAATGGGAGAAAATTAGAGCAGGTGGTCCCTGATAGGCCTTCTATCTAGAACACAAAAATAATTGAAAAAATCATACTCCCCAATTCAAAGACCCAATCCAAAAATGGACATCTGAGATAAATATACACTTATCAGATGAAGAAATACAGATAGAAAATAAATACATGGGGAAAATGTTCAACTTCATTGATCATTTGAGAGATACAAATTAACACTGAGATTCCATTTCACTCCAGAAAGAATGGCTATCATCAGGAAATCAACCAATAGCAAAGACTGGCAGGACTGTGGGGGAAAAGGAATCCTTCTCCACTGTTGGTAGGAGTGTAGACTGGTGCAACCACTGTGGAAATCAGTGTGAAGATTCCTCAAAAAACTAAAACTGGAGGTCCCATTCCATTCAGCTATTTCCCTTCTGGATATCTTCCTAGAAGAATCAAAACATCATACACAGGGCTATATGTTCACCCCACGTTTATAGCAGCACAATTTGTAATAGCCAAGTCTTGGAAACAACCCAAATGCCCATCAATCAAGGAATGGATTAAAAAAAGTTTGTTTTTTATATAGCAGAATACTTCTCAGCCAAAAAGAAGGGCATACTTGAGACTTTTATGGGTAAATGGAACTGGAGACCATATTCATAAGGGAAAGAAATTAGACCCATATTTGTAAACATAATATTGTTTCACTAGTGTGAGAAACTGAACGAGTAAATAAGATAAAAAAATATAATAAACATTGAGAATAGGGAAGAAATTGTCCAAAAGAAAAGAAAAGAAAAACTTTGATAGGAGAATGGGGAAATAAATAAAGGAAATACATATATATATATATATATATAGATATATATATAGATATAGATATAGATATAGATATAGATATATAGATATAGATATATTCAAAAAATAGGATAGATATACAACTACTTTCTTTTAGTTCAATAAGAAGAAAGATTTTTACTAATAGTGTTTAGAAAAGCTCTTTCTAAGAATTTTTTATCCTTTTCCTTTGTGCTAGTCACATCACTATCTTCTAGATCTGATATTCCATGCATACCGTCATTTAATCTGTGGTATAATTTCAGTGACGTTTTCTAATCTCTTGAATTTCTGTTTGGTTCTGTTTCATTGATACATTTTCTTGTTTAAGTTGGTTTCCATTATTTTGTAACCTCATTTAAAAAAAATTATGTCTTTATTTCTTTCATTTTGATTGTCATTTCTTGTACTTTAAAAAGATATTTAGCACAGTGTCTACAGGCTCCCACTACACAGATCAGACTCATAGTGATCCTCCTGTTTTCAGCCTCCCAAGTGCTGGGATTACAATCATGCACCACCACAACTAGTCTCATTTGCTGTTTCAGCACACCTTGGGTGTGAGGCTAGCACAGCATGCTGGGGATCAAACCCTGGTCACTGCATCTGCCTAAGCAGTTGCTTTTATCTGCTTAGCTATCTGGCCAACCCTTGTCATTTCTTTTTGTACTTTGTATATTTCTTTTTCTGTAGTCTCTTCCATTTCACTGCTGCTACTATCAATGCAGAGAATTCCAGTAGTTGGCTTCTGATTTCCTCTATCTCCTTGAGCTCTGTACTTGTCCCACATGCGCTGGTTGTTTGGGGTTGCCTTTTTCTTCTTCTTGTTTTCATTTTTTATTATTTATTTTATTTTGTTTTCTGTCTTAATACTTGCAGATTTCTATGTTAGATAGCTTTATACCTGGTGTCAAAGATTTGTTGAGTGATGTCTGTTCCTCAAGCCTATCTTCTAAATATAGATGGTTCTTGGGTTTTCCATTTATTCCAAGAAGGTACTTTCCCAATATATTTAGCATGTGGAATTGCTATCTTTTTGACTCAATGACTATTCCTTTGTTACTAGACTACTTTGTTACTAGGTTGTGGCCCCTCACAATCTCAGTACAGTCATACAGGGCACAAAAATTTTCTTGTAACTAGTATGGCATCCTGGTTAAAACTGTATAGTTAGCAAAACAATAGAGTCAAACACAGTTTGTCTACTGCCAAACAGTTCTACCTATTACCATGATTTCTTCAACTACAGCAGTAAATTGTATAGTTATATAATATAATCCAACTTGTAGCTGGAATTTACATGTGATGTTTTTCCACTCTACAGAGATTTTCATCCTGTTTTTTTTGGGGGGAGGCTTAAGAGGGATCAAGAGTAGGATGGAGAAGTGGATGGAGTTATACATGAAAGGTTAAAATTTGGTGGTCATAAGATAGTCCTCCAAGTTTGGGATAATTGTAGAATATAAGAAGGAAAGATTGGAAGAGAAAGCCTAGGAATATTATAGTGAACTAGAAATGAAAATGACAATGTTTACTCACATTAAAATATCATAAAATCAAGTAAGGTAGTTGAGGGAAGAGAGGAAAAGGTTGAGTGGAAAAATACAAAGGATTTACAGATTTAAATCTTGAAGGAATAGAAAAGAAGTTAATAAAGAAGGAATAAAATGAAAGATCAGAAATAAAGGAAAAATATACAGAATAAATAACATGCAAAAAGAAAACCAAAGCAAGGCAAAACAGATTAGAGGAAAAAAAAAGGAGAAAAGGAAAAAAAATCACAAGCAAAAAACAGTAACAACAATAAATACAAATCAACATCAAAACACTAAGAAGCAGACCCATAAAAGAGAAAAGTAAGGGCCAGTAAAATAGCTCAGTGGATTGAAGCACCTGCAAGCAGATGCAGGGGCTGGGGGTTCCATCAGCTGGGGCGGGCTGAGACAGCAATTGAGACTGGGTGTGGTGGCATGTGCCAGTAATCCCAGNTCTTGGGAGGCTGTAAACAGGAGGATCACTAAGAGTCCAATCTAGTAGTAAGACCCTAAACTCCCTGTATACTCTTCCCTAATATATATATATATATATATATATATATATATATATATATATATTTGAAAAGTTAAAGTAGCAAGATTCCTCTAGTGCCTACAATTCTGTGGCAGGTCAAGTCTGATCCCAGAATGTGTACTCTAGCCAAGATTCATGCTGGGTTTCAGTCTGATATTTGTCACCAGATTGGAAGAATCGAATTAGTTTTCAAAGGCTGGAGTTCTCCCCAGCCATTTAAAAAATAAAAGACAGAACAAAGGAAAAAAATAAGGAAAAGGAAAGAAATGAAGGTAACTCTACCTACCCATTTCTGTTCTGAGTGTCTTTCTTCCCAAGCACAAAGCTGGTTCACCTAACTGACCACCTGCTGGCTCCGAGTGTTCCTGTTACATTAGACATTTCTGCATGTGTGTCAGTACCTTTTCACTCATTGCTAGGGCAAAATGCTAAACGTCCACAATTAAGGAGGCAAACACTTATTTAGCACAGAATTAGTGGTTTCAGTCCATACTTGGCTGGCTCCAAGACAGAGTGGCACATGGCAGAGCGCCGCTGCTCATGGTAGCAGAAAACAGCAAAGTGCAAAGGAGCAGCAGCTGCAGCAGCTAGCAAGCCTCTCTCCCTTCCTTTTGTTTGTATGCAGATCATCTGCCTCAGGGTGGGTGTAGCACTCACACCAATAATTCTAGCACTGTATCATGGATTAATCACAAAGTCTAAAAGCTGTCCCATGATTGCATGAGGCTTTGGGAGGGACAACTAGATGCAACCAATAACAGTGCCATTAGTCTCTCTTGTCCATCATGTGCACTTTAACTGGCATCCTACTGTATCACTGGTTTTTCCCCCTGGTTTCTGGTCCCTGAGCCCCTTCAATGGAGACAGCAAAAGACAATCTCAGTTCCTCTTCTGTCAGTCACCTCAGCTCCAGGTCCTATGCATTTTCTTTTAATCCTTTATATTTTCTAATATTGGACAATCTTAAAAATTATTAAAAGTTTCAAGATCTCAGATAGGCATGGTGGTGCACACCTATAATCCCAGCACTTGGGATGCTGAGGCAGGAGGATCACTGTGAGTTTGAGACCAATCTGGGCTACCCACGTGAACTGAAGGCCAGTCTCAGCTGCATAATGAGACACTGTCTCAAAAACACAAAAACAATATAATAAAAGTTTCAGGATCTAATAAAATACTTTTAAATCTTTCTGTACTTGCATTTCTCAGTCTGACTCTTTTTTTTTTTTTCTTTTTTCGGAACCAGGAATTGAACTCAGACCCTTGCGCTTGCCAGGCAAGTACTTATTCTACTGAGTCATCTCCCCAGCCCCTCCGACTCTTAATTGATTCAGGCCCAGGCTATTGGTATAGCTGACTAGAAGAGTACATACTTAGCATAGATGATACCTCGCTTCAGTCCTTACCAAGAATAATAACAATAATTAATAATAATAATAATAATAACAACAACAGATTACACACAAATATTACTTTAGACACATAACTCTTACTTAATCTGTTTTGACCCATTATTGGCTTCTGCTACTTCCTGCATTTTGGGGGTATCTTGCTGGTGACATCTTGTTGGTAGCATCTTGCTTTGTGGCAACTGGCTTATGATGCTGTCATGCATGATGGTGCTTCATCTAGACTGGAAATCCTCAAAACAAAGATAGTGCCTGTCTTTAAATCTTCAGCATACTTGGAGAAATCTTTGATCAATGTTGAAAATAAATGCTTGTAAGTACATTCCTCAGCTAATTTTATCTCAGTAAAAGCAGCTATACATATTAATGTTTATTTCTTTTCTTAATAATTTTATTGAGAAACAAATAGCAATGAGACAGTTTCAAAACTGATTAGTAAGACAGTTTCAATAATTAATACATTGCATATGGTTGTCTTATTAGTGGTTATTCATAGTACAAGATACATATGTGATGTCCTGTCCACAAACACTATTAGAACAAATCTTTCTATTCATTGAATTAAAAGGAAGTAGCTGTATATCTATCCTATTTTGAATGTACAGATACAAAATGGTCTTTCATTTGTATCCCCCTTTTTTGTTTAGTTTTGTCAGAGATGGGTATTCCATTCTCATTTAAATATTGTTGGTGCATAAATTCATCAAAATATTCCAATATAGTTCAGTATTCCATAATAGTATTTGGCCCTAGCCATTCAAGGTCAATGTGGACTCAGGACATAGGAGAACATACACTGTAACATCCTGTAACTCAGTTGTGTCCTAAATTTTCTGATAGAGGAGATTATGGGGCCACAGAGGAAAGTGATTGATGATGTAGAGTGTACCAAAGGAGAGTCACATGGTTAGAAAACATTCTCTCAGGCTTTCACAGAGAGCAAATTGGTTAAGCAATGGCCATGACTCATCCGCATGGCTGACACTGACAAAGGATCTACAAACTGCGGTACAGGGTTTCAAGATAAACCTGATCTTGTCAGATACAAAAGTTACATTTCTTGTTCTACAGTTCTTGCTTTTTCTTGGTCTTAACCATCCAGCAGAAAAGTATAAAAATGAAGTATAAAAAGTAAAGCCATATTAATATGTTGAACTGTAAAGGGCTCAAGTCAACAACTTCTGACATTGATGTTTATTTCTAACACTAACTCAGTAAGGGATAAGATTTTTACCAGTTGAAACAAGTTGAGAAGGTCAGCTACATTTTAGAAATATATGTGGAATAAAGAAAACTAGAGTAGACGAATTTTAAAATTCCTATTGACTTAGTGAGAATGACAGATAGAGCCAGGTAGAGAAACAAAGTCATAGAAACAGAGATGAGATTAAAGAAACACTTAAATTTTAAAGTTAAATTTTAGGGGTGTGGGGATATGACTTAGTAGCATAACTGCCTGCCTAACAAGTGCAAATTCCCAAGTTCAACCCCCAGTACTAGAAAATGAAAATAGTTAAATCATGCTCTTATTTTTCAATTATGCTAAAACCCCCACACAAATTAGGAAAAGAGAAGCACAAAGATGTTTTTATAGTGTAGCACAATAAACATGGACAGTTTTTGTGCTTATTCCACTGAGCCATCTCCCTGGCCCCCTAAGAATTACTGAATCTAGGTTATTTTTTTCTAGTACCAGGGTATCAAACTCAGGCCCTTGCGCTTTCCAGGGAAGCACTTATTCCACTGAGCCATCTCCCAGCCCCAACATGGACAGTTTGAAAGCCACAGATTGTTATTGTTGAAAGGAATTCTGCTGATTGCTGAAAGTTTATCTGAAAGAAAAAATGTTTTTGTTAGCCTTTGAGTTTGAAGTTTTTTGCCTGTCTCCTCACTAATCTTAAATTATGTATAGTACCAGAGATTAAATAATAAAATAGTTTAAGATTCAAAATATGATCCTTTTCTTTATCTTATCTAGGAATGCATTAACTTATGAGCAGTATTTAAAAAACTAATGGATCTGTTCAAAATACCATTTTAAACATAAATTATCTTATTTCAGAAAAGATGTTGAAAGAAAAACATTGCAATGTCACAAACTACTTATTCAGAGATGATATTTTAGCTCACCCTGAAGACAAAGGAAATAGGGCTCCCAGGTCATGAGACAAATATGGAAAACAAAATTATACTTTTGTTCATTAATTTTAATTTTCAGCCACAGCATCAATTATTCCTTAGATCAGCAGCTAGGAAGTGTGCCATCTGGGGAAGTTTTGAACAATTTGAGTATACAGTGGTACCTTGGTTCACCAACTTAATTTGTTCATTGATTCTACAGCAAATAGTCATGTTCTTGTTTATGACCAAGTATAGCTTCAACTAAGTAATTCACGGGAGGGTTCAGCAAAATTTTACTTCTGTTTGCCAGTTCCATACAGGTGACCAATACAATTGTGGCCATCTTCCAGGGAACTGTGGAATGAATTAAGTTCATGAACCTAGGTGCCACTGTAGTAGCATTTTCATTGCATGGAAATGTTGGGAATTTAAAATTTGTGATGAGTTCTAAGGTTTCATTTGTCCTAAAAACATGTCTTCAAAAAGTCTATCCAGTGGAACCCACATTTTCAGAGCTCAAAGAAAGTATAAATAGTATGAAAACAAAGGAGAAATGTTCAGTTGCTTGATTAAATTCTAATATGCTTGGTAAAAGCATTAGATTCTCACATATTTGGTAAAAGGTATATCATGACATTCCAGAGAAAGGCTTATAAAGTAATACACATATGGGAAAATTTGAGAAACTTGGGCTAAAATCCCTCTATGGTAAACATAAAATCTTATTAAAATAGCTTTTATTGAGTGGCTGTATTAATTTTTGCACATTAAATAATGTCTATAATTAATTTTATCATTTGTAAAATAGGAATAGGATTACTTGCTTCATTAATTTGAAAGGAACAAATGAAAAGGTGCACTTCCCTGCATATTACACAGCACTAAAAAGACAAAGCCAAACAAAATAAAGCCATTTTCCTTCCTGGAGAAGAGTTTTGTGTACTGAATCAACTTTTTTCATTCCTTTTACGCTTACTGTACTCACCTTTTCTTTGAAGTCCTTTGATGGTGTAAAGAAGCTTTGGTATAATCACAAAAAAAAAAAATCTCAGTATGACTTCGTTCTTAAATAGTTTCAATTCCTGCTGATGGTTATCTTGTTGATTATTGGAGCAAATATTTAAATTAGGTACCTCTAATCAAAGCTTTGTCAAAATCCAAATTGCATTTTATCAAGATGACAGACTGGACATGTGATTTTACATCCTTTCCATTTCTACTGAGAATGCAATGGGAGTCATGTACAACACTGGCCAGCAGGAGACCACAGCACTAACAGTCCAGAGAAACAAAGTAAGAAATAAAGTCACTGGGTGAGGTGGAGCACAGTGCTGTCAACTGGGTGTGGGATAGGGAAGATACCATCTAGTTTTTCCTGCAAGTTACAGAGAGGAGTCCAATTTAGATTTGGCAAATAGAAAGGATAGGAGTCATCAATGAAGATTGACATGGAGGCATTAAGTAAGAGACCGTCTGCCCAACAGGAGGAGTACTTAAACATTCTTTTCTTCCTTATCACCTCTTTTCCATTTCTTGGTGCCTCTCAGCCATGGAAAAAATATTGTGACAAATTCTTAACCTTGTAGGAAAAAAATTTAATTTCTCAGGAGAAATGCATAAATCTGGAGGCTGTTTTTAGAAATTGAGAGAGACAGATACAGTGACACAGAGAGTCACAGAGAGAGACAGAGAGAAAGTTATAGAGGCACAGAAGAGCATAGGGAAAATTGTAGAAGCTTTGAAACTCCAAATTAAATAAATCTTTTGGGGGCTGGCGGGATGGCTC